>HG711278.1:78238-103238 GCA_000499725.1 Eimeria brunetti
AGCGGTGGTCTAGCGCTTCTGCAGAAAAAACAAAAAAATAAATTCAAAAAAAGTTTAATAAGTATAAATACATAAATAAATACATTAGTGTGAATTTATTAGGCAATACTTATTTCGGATAGGTGGGAGAATTGCGCTGCTGCTGGGGATTTGTTCTCGATATTTCTCAGAGGTACCTGTCATGTGCTGCTGCTGCTGCTGCTCCTGCTGCTGCTGCTGCTGCTGCTGCTGTGGGTGGAGATACACCCCGTGAGGTTTCTTACCTAAATCGCTTTCGTCCGATTCGTCATCTTCTCCCTCATCCCCTGTAGCCCCAGATGGAATGAGGTCAAAATTAATATCTACTTTTGTACGACGGTGCTGCTGCTGCTGCTGCTGCTGCTGTTCCTGCTGCTGCTGCTGCTGCTGCTGCTGCGCGCCACTCTCCGTGGGGGGCCCAACCCCCGGCTGCTGCGCCACCGTCAGCCCCAAGGAAACCCCTTGAAGGGGCCCCCCCGCAAACTGCTGCTGCTGTTGCTGCTGCTGCAGCAGGAAACCCCCCGCTGCATGCATGCAGCAGGGGTTGCAGCAGGCACAGAACCCCCCCCCTGCATGCGCCTCAGCACCCCACACGTGGCAGCTGGGATCGGGAATCGATCCCCCGCTGCATGGGCAGCACGAGCAGACGAGGGGCCCCGTTGTCACTGTATACTGATGGGGGCCCCCCCCCGCAGGGGCCCCCGACGCTGCGCTGGGGGCCCCCACCCCTGGCCACCCCCTGTTGAATATTTGCTGTATCAAGGGGGAGTAAGGATCAGGGGAGGGGGGGCTGCTGCTGCTGCTGCTGTCTGTACCCGTTTGCTGCTGCTCAGGTGAAGATGGGGGCCCCGGGAGGCCCCCTGTTGCCTGCTGAGGCTGCTGCTGCTGCGGCACGGGGGCCCCCAGCCCCCCTGCCGATGGGGCCCCCTCTGCTGCTTGCGCTGCTGCAGCTACATCCCTTGAGAGGCTCATCTTCTTAGAGAAAGCGGCAGAGGGGGCCCCCTCCTCGCTGGGAGGCATCGGCTGGGGGGCCCCCTCTTCTGCTACTGAACCCCCAGATGCAGGAGAAAGGGGGGCCCCCCGCTCTTCACTGGACTGTCTGGAGTTTGAAGGGGGAGAAGATTTGAGCGGTGAGGAGGGGGGGCCCCCAGGGGCCCCCATTGCTTGTTTTCCTAGTTGTTTGCTGCCTGTTAATTTAGTGCCTATGAAGGTACTGCGGGGTACCGATTCGCTGCGTGAAGGGGCCCCCTTTGGGCTTCCATTTAACCCTGAGGGGGACCCCCCCTGGGGGCCCTCTGCATCCGAATCGGGAGGGGTTTTCGCTGCAGCAGCAGCAGCAACTCCCCCGCTGCTTGCTGCTGCAGCAGGGGGGGGCCCCTTCTGCTTGGGGCCCGCTTTTGGCGGAAGCTTGGGGGCCCGCAGCTGCGACAACTTCTTGGGGGGCCCCAAGGGTACAGCGCCCCGCAGCAGCACGGGGCCCCCCTTTGCCTTTGCGCCTGAGAGAGTAGAGGAAGGCGGAAGAAGGGGAGGGACAGACATGAGGGTATTGAGAAGAAAAGCAAGAAAATTTGGTGCATGCAACCGTTTGCTGCAGCAAAAAATCTTATTTTCTTCTACTTTTCTTCAGCAGGGCTCCCGATGGTGCTAGGATCCAACAGGTTCTGGTTCTATTCTATTCTATTTGTTTGCTTTGTTTTATTTTGCCTGGTTGTTCTGCGTGTGTTTTTCTCTTATTTTGTTCGTTTTTTCCCCTTCTTCTTTGTTTTGTGTCCTTGTTTCCTCGTTGTTGTTCAGGCTTTCTTGACCTGCTCCCCTCTATAATTAAGATTTTTGGATCTTCCGTTAAAGGCCAAATGCGCAAAAGTAGGAAGCTGCCCATACACCCCAAGTTTCCTGAACTTTGAATTCAGAGAAAAGAAGAAACAAGGCCAGGTCTCACCGCTCGAGCTTCCGCTTTCCTTCCCCCCGTGAGCAGCCGTTATTTGCCAATAGAAGCATTATTGCTGTTTGCAAGAAGAAGAAAAGGAATAAAAATAATGAATTAATGCTGCTGGGTTTCCCCTTTTGCTAGGATTCAGCTGCAGTAGGCGTGTGCACCGCAGCGCTGCCGACGGACCCAAGCAGCGGATGCAGGGGCGACTGAAGCCAGGTTTGAGAATTTTCCTGCATTAAAAGATTAGATTTATAACTTTAAATCTATATTTTTCAAAAAAAAAGAAAAGGAACATAGCACCGTCAGGAATCCAGAGGGTTGCTGCACTGGCTCGAGACTGGGCGTGAGAAACCTGCAGCTCGCGGCTCAGAATGGAAACAAGAGGAAAAAAGGAACCATTCTGTTGTCTGATTCATGAATTAAATAAATATATTTATGTATATTTATAAATAGTTAAACAATTTTCCTATTTTATTCTTTTATTCCAACAGTTCAAAATCAGCATCGGACGGCCGCCGCCTCGTTGCTGTATCGGTTCAACGGCACAGCCGAAACTGCCCCTTCGATCGATCTAGAAGACGGAAAAAGAATTAAAACTTGAAAATAGACAAAGAAATATAATCTTATTAGAAGATATACTTAAAATTAAAATTCAACGCGGCGCGCTGCGGCCGTTAGTTTAGTTGGTTATTGAATTAAATGGCGATTTCCCTTATATTCAACTTTCACCCACATAAGGTATGCAACTAACAAGAATAAAATTCAAGCAAATGTTAAAATAGAAAAGAAAATAAATTAAATTAAGATAAAACCCAAATATGAAGCTAGCGGAACGTCGAAGCTTTACACCTATGAGCCAGGAAATATACTTCGAAAAAAAGAGGAAAAAAAAGATGAACAAAAATGCAAAAGAAAAATAAAGAATAAACCCTTCAATCTCAATTATTTATACCTTCTCGACTCTCCCAAACCAAAGCAAAAAAAAACGAAGGAGAATTTCGCAGCAAGCAACTTTAAATTTAATTTCCCAATAAGATGAACTTTTATTCACATAATTAAGCTGGAAAATAGATATATTGATTAAATTTTGAATCCGTTGCTTTTTTTCTGTATTTCATTCAATATTTTTGTTCCATTTTCCTCTTCTTGAGAAGAAGCCCAACCGCACATCTTCTACTGAATTTGCTAAACTATATATATTGAATAGATTGTAAATTGAAAATATATATTATATATATAAGCAGGTATTAGAAGTAAACTATATATAAATATATATTGTAGAAATAAATATATATATTCAATAAACAGAAATTGAAATCTTTGGCTTTTCATATTCTCTTGGAACCCAATTTGCATTATCTAACATTTCTTATTGTTTATTGTTTATTGTTGCAGTTTGTCTATTTTATCCTTCTGCCCTTTATTTGCCCTCGTACGTTTGTTCTATTACTCTTTAATTAAAATAAAATATTAGTTTTGTATTTATTTTAATCTACAGGGCATAAGGAAATGTCAGCTGCTAATATCTCTTTTACCATGAATAAATTTAGATATAAACCTAAACAGCTAAAAATAAGAATATACATTCTTAAATCCTAAATAAAATAAATAAACAAATAAAAAAATAAACAAATAAACAAATAGTATAACCAACTTGATATTCCTTCAGTTTTGTTCTTGTTCCTTCTTTGCCTTTTCCTCTCGCTGCAGCAGCAGCTGTTAAATATATATTACTTATAGGGAGAAATACATATATGTATATTATATATATTAATAACATCTTCATCTATTTATAAGATTATATGTATATAATAAATATTATATACATATATTATTATAAACATAAAGAATATTATTAACATATTTTGTTGACAATATCTGAATATTCTAGTATAACTATACATATATATATATATATATATATATATATATATATATATATATATAGCATATAATCCTGTGCTTGAATGTATACAGTGTAGATATTATATATGCATAATATACATATATAATATATATTATATAATATACATTCTATAAACTTATAAAATGCAAATGTTTTATGGATTTGTTTGGATAGTACGCTGCAGCTAAAGCACCGCCTTTGCCTTTATTTTCAATTTTATTTTATTTGTTTTAAAAGGATTAATTGTTCTTGTCAACGTACAGACTGATTCGAGGGAAAAACCAGAAAAAAACAAAAAAGATGGTGCATGCATGCATGCACCGTATTGTATAGCAGCACCAGCAGCAGCAGCAGCAGCAGCAAAAGTATAAAAAGCCAAAAAAAAGTAAAAGAATAATAATAATGATAATTGCAGTAATAATGACAGAGATAATATTGAGAAGAAGAATATATGAATATATTACTGTAATTTATAATCATTGGTTATGAACCAATTGAATTACATTTTAAAAAAGATTAATAATATTATTTTTCTGCAGCATTTCCTCTTTTTTTCTGGTTTTCTTTGGTAATATCCTTTACCATTTAATTTAATCCCTTTTTTCTCTGTTTTTTTTCCTCATCCTAATTCAGAAGTTAATGCATCAAATGAAAGCTGTATAGAGGCATAAGTACAGTATTTATGTTGCATTTCCTCTTTTTTTCCCCGATATTCTTTTTTAATGCCCTTAATAATCTAATTAAATTGCATTTTCTTTCTTTTTCACCTCTAATCCCACTTTAAAGCCAGAAACATCAAACAAAAGCTGAATAATACAATGCAAGAAAGAGGATCATTGTTCAGCAGCATTTCCTCCTTTTTTCTCGGATCTTTTCTCATAATACCCCTTATCATCTAATTTAATTCCATTTTCTTTCTTTTTTATTTCTAATCCATCTTCTGCTAGCCATCTTACCACCTCGGCTTCATCAAATGCAGCATCCCCCCCTCTGCGAGAAAGCTGTACGTAGGCCCCCCCTAAACAAACCACAAAAAAATAAAATAAAATCAAATAAAATAAAACCAAAAGAAATAAAATAAATAATAATAGTAATACTAGTTGTGAATAAATAACAATAAGTGGTGGCATTGCTGCTATTCTCGTGAAAATAGTAATTGTAAAAATATCTGCGAGTAGGCATCCCGTAATCAAACAAATCCAAAAAAATAAAATAAAATAAAATAAATAATGATAACAACAACTAGTACTAGTATTACTATTACAGTGGGAGTAATAGTAACTGAAAAACTGAAAGCAATACAATAAGCCAATTAAATAAAATATTTAACTACCGGTGATTACAAGCCGAATCATTATATTCAGTGGATAAATAAATTGAAAAGATAATAAAAAGTGAATAAATTAATTGAATATATATTAAACCACGGTAATTGAAAGTAACAGAAAATTAAATTAAATCAATTAATTCATTAAAACAATACAATTAGATGCATCAAAGAAAGAGAAGGAATTAACCGAAAAACAATACCTAAATAAATAATTGAACAATAAATTGAACTCAAGAAAAAAATAAAAAGCAAATCAAAAAAGAATAAAAGGAAGAATAATAACCCCACTAAGTGCATTAAAGCACCAAATCTCCAAAAAAGTGGAATAAAATAAAATAAAGTAAAAATAAACCAAAAACACGAATAAATAAAACGAAAAGGCAGGGAAAATGAAGTAAATCAAAACAAAACAAGCACCAAAACAAGAAAAATGAAGTAAAATAAATAAAAATAAAAAATAAAAACAGAAAAAGATATACCCGCAGTTGTTGCAATTTCTCCGAATCTTTTCGGCGTTATGTTTGCCCCTGCCTTGTAGGGGGAGGGAGGGGGTGAAACAGCAGCAAAGCCAAAACGGGAAATATTAATGCTTTTTCCTTCTTCTAATAATATTACTTTGTTTTCAACCTGCAGCAGACACCAATGCACACTAACACCGCCTTCCAGTGGATCCTCCAACACCTAGCTAGCTAGCCAGCTAGCTAGCTAGCTAACCACCTGCATCTTCCAGCAGCTAGCTGCTTCGCCTCATGTAGGAGTCAACAGGGAGCCAGCTAGCCACACATGTCGGGTCCCATCTACCTAGGTAGCTAGCTAGCTAGCTAGCTAGCTAGCTAGCTACCTGAAGGCCTGGCTAGCTAGCTAGCTAGCTATCCAGAGGCTTCCGCGGCGGGCCAGCTAGCTAGCGCCACGACGGCTGTTCCCCAGCTAGCTGCTGCCTCTCTCCCCCCCCTCCCCCGATCTATCTCCCTATCTATCTATCTATCTACCCATCTAGCTAGCTCCCCACCTAGCCATCTAGCTGGCTAGCCAGCTAGCCAGCTAGCCAGCTAGCTAGCTAGCTGTGTCGGCCTAGTCTTACTGGTCCAGTGTGGAGGAGGGCCACCCGGGCGGGGGGCGCCGGGTGGTCGGGTCTCCGCAGGCAGAGAAACCCTTCAGCCTCGTCAGCCGCCTTAAGGAATTTGGTCCACCCGCAGAAGTACAGCTGCCGCTGCTGTTTGTTCCATATTTCCCACTTGTACTGCAGAAAAGAAAGAAAAAGAAAGAAAGAAAGAAAGAAAAAACAGAAAAAAACTTAAAAACAGAAAAGGGAAACAGGGATTTGAGGTTGGGGGAGAAAGACACAGAAAGGAGACTGAGAAAAATGCAGAAAATAAAACGGAAAAAAAAACAAAAAAACAAAGAAAGCAGACAGAGACAGAAAAATAGAGACAAAAATATAATAATTTTACAAAATTAAATAAAAGAGCTGCATCCATGCACTTCAATGCAACACAACATAAAATAAAAACCAACAACCCTCAGACCATTAAACAGCAGCAGCAGCAGCAGCAGCAGCAGCACTAGCAGCCGCAGCAGCAGCAGCAGCAACAGCAGCAGCAGCAACAGCAGCAGCAGCAGCAACAGCAGCAGCAGCAGCAGAGGTGTACCTTCATCTCCTGCAGCAAATAGGTAATGCCCCCATTTTGTGAAAATTTGCTTTTGGGGACTGTCCTGTGTTTAGCGGGGGTGAAATACGCGAGAATAATATATTTTTTGGATTGTATTTCTTCTTCTTTCATTTCATTTGGAACCCACTGCATAAATAAGGAGCCTTCATTAAGATCCGAGGAATAAACCAAATACGCATGCGGGGTGTTTGCTGCTGCTGCTGCTGCTGCTGCTGCCTGCTGCTGCGCTGCTGCCAGCAGCTCAGTGTCCGCCTCAGTCAATGCAACAACAGGGGCAGGCGTTGCTTCTGCTGCTGCTGCTTGGGTTTGTTGGGGTGGGGTTGTTGTTTGTTGGTCTCCTGTTTCAGTTTTCTCTTTTGCTTCTTTTGGCTCTGACCCTGCCTCTGCTTCTTTCTCTGCTGCTGCAGCGGGAGCCTCCGCAGCGGGGGGCGGCTTCGAAGCAGCAGCAGGAGCAGCTGCAGCGGGAGCAGCAACAGCGGCACCAGGGGCTTCTGCTGCTGCTGCTGCTGCCTCTTCTGCTTCCTCCGGCTTGCCGCTGTGTATTGCTGCCTCAGAGGCTGCCTCTGCTGCTTTCTCTGCTGCAGTGGGGGGGCATGCTGCTTCTGCTGCTGAGCGGGGGCCGATATGGGATTTCATGCAAGCCGCCCCCATCTTGACGTTGAAGGAGAGGAAATAAGAAACAAAAACGTTGAATTCAAGCCAAATTAGAAGAAAAATGAAAGAAAGACAGAAATTGAAGTTATATCCATCTTCTAAGAAAACTTGCACACCCAGTAGACCGGTGTGAGCGGCAGCATGGGTGCAGCCAGCCAGCCCAGTGCTGTCACAGGGAACCTAAATACGACAAAAAGAAACGAAAATGGATTAAAAGAAGAATTAAAGAAGTTTTCTGCAAAGAAATTCCACAAAAAGAAGAAAATGATGATGCGGGTTCATCGCCGGGGGCCGCAGGTGGACCGCCGGTGTACAGACACCCCGTGAGCAGAACGACCCTGTTTGCAAAAAGTGGAAAGTTGGAAGGATTAAATCATTTAAACCACATTTATAATTAGATTAATGCTAATACATCCAATTATAATGTTTATTTTGCTGCTGTTAGCGTGGGAGCCCACGAACGGTCAACAAAAAAGGAAATGGGCATCTCACAGGTAAGCCGCTCTGCGTGCAGATTTTCTGAAATGCAAGAAAAAAACAGTAAATTCACAGAATTATTAATTTATTTTTCATGTTTTTCTTTCTTTATTTATTTTTGTTCTCTTGTTTTGAATTTTCTCTCCATTTCCACTCAAGGCGCTCTCCCTTCTTCCTCACCCAGTGGCAGTACCAGCACGAAACCGCTGCTGTTTTTTTCCTTTTTTTCTTTTTTAAGCAAACAAATAGAATAATAAGTATCTTTATATTGCAATAATGCAGAAACATTAAGTTTCTCTAACAAAATACACATACATTGTATAGAGACCTGCGATTCGATGGATGGCTTAAGACTCGCTTCAGCTTGAATTGAAATTCAAACGAGACGGCTGCCAAATACAGTGAATGCAAAAGTCTTGGAAAAATTGAATTAAAAATAAATTGTATTTTAAAGGAAATAAACTAAATGAAATATCCAAAAGTTTTTTCTCTTTTCTGTTTCTCAAGGCCCAGTAACACCTCCATAGACAGCTCCCAGCAAACTATTACCATTAACCGGCTAGGGTTTAGGGTTTAGGTATTCAGGGGTTAGGGTTTAGGGTTTAGGCATTCAGGGTCTAGGGTTTAGGGTTTAGGGTTTAGCAGCAAATAAATGAGGAGGCTGCACGGTTGCCCCTCGGGTGTACATACACCGCAGATATTCAGATTTTATGGGGGTTTTGTCATATTATTTCATTAATTAATCAATATAAATAAATATTATTTAATTATTGTCAATAAAAGATAATTAAATAATGTATTTATTTTGCTTTCTATTTCAAATCCCAGAACGCATGCAACAAGGGCTGCCAGCACCAGTTACATTATACAATATTGTTTTTATATATTTATATTATTTGTACAACATATTTTAATACAAGTATACAATAATAGAAAAATATTATATTTCCTTTTGTACGTATGTAATGCTATATACAATATTACAAAAAGTTTGTGATACTGGGCTGTGGATTTGCTTAAATTGTTTTTTGGAAGAAACGAAAAATTAAAATAATAAATAAATTAAATGCTGTCTATACACCGGAATCTGTATAGACAGTATATTTCTTGTTTTTTTATTTCTTCTTTTCTGGTACCTGGAGAATGATAAAGACAAAACATTATATCCTTGTATATTATTTTGTTTATTATGCTTTGAACATTTAAATTGTATTTATTAATAAATTATATTTATTGTATTTATACAGACAGATAGTGGGCCTTAACTATAGACTGCAATTCTTTAGGGAATTCATAAGAAAATTTTCTATAGAACCAGCTTTTTCTATTTATTTTCTATTTCTTCTGTTTTTATTTCTTTAATATATTCTGTTCGTTTTTCTAATTGAGTTAATATACCATATTCTGTCTTTAGGGAGTTTATTAGACTTAACTGAAACAGAAATTAGAAAGAAAAACAGAAAATAAAATATAATTACTGCAGTAGTATGCCTCTTCAGGCATATCTCCCTTCCAGTTTCATACAAGCAAGTGTATAAATAACATATATAATATATAGAATATATATAATATATATATTATATATATGCAATAATATATATAATATATATAATATATATTATATATATGCAATAATATATATAATATATATATTATATATGCAATAATATATAGAATATATATAATATATATACTATATATATTATATATATGTATAATATATATTATTATATATATTATATATAGCATATATAATGTATATAATAAACAAATGTAATATTGATATAATATTACATATATGCATATGTACATGTATATAAACAAATAAATAAATAAATATATATACATGTATGCCTCAGCCTATACGCTTCTAGATATTGATAGACATATATATATAGTATATAATAATATTATTATATATATATATTACAAAAAATAATATTTTTTAGTCTTGTTCCAAAACTTTATCTATTAGGCCTTTTTCTTTGGCTTCTTCCGCTGTAAACATTTGGCTAGCCCCTCGCCAACGAGAAATCTGAGAAATAAATAAAATAAATAAAAATAAAGTGAATAAATGAAATAAATAAATAAAATAAAATAGACTGGTAAGTGTCCTAGACTATAATAATGATTATAGGAGTTATATGTAAAATATTAGGTACTAATATTTAACAACAGCAAAAAAAGCGAAGAAAAACACTAAAAAATTGAAAGATGCAGAAATACAATTGAAAAATAATATTTAAATATTTTCAATTGTATTTCTATATTTTTCAATTTTTAAATAAATGATGGATTTTAATCTTAATAAACAATACATCAAATAAATAATACAATTTAAAATAATAAATGAATAAACAAATACAACAAAATACAAAAAAACACTAGCCATGCCCTCCCTCAAAAGCAACAAGTAAACAAACAAACAAACAAATAAAATAAAATAAAATAAAATAAAATAAAACAAAATAAAATAAAATAAAATAAATAAAATAAAATAAAATAAAATAAAATAAAATAAAATAAAATAAAACAGTCAAATAAAATAAGATGGGGTAAGATGCAATAAAGTTAGAGGGAAAAAAAGATAGTGAAACAAAAGAAAAAGAAAAAAAAACAAATAAGAAAAAAAGGATAAAAAATACAAAAAAGATAGAAAGAAAAGGGCATAAAAAGATAAATAAAAATACAATGAAGGAAAATAGACTAAAGAATAAGGGGCATTAGAAGGAACGGAACAAAAGCGGAAAAAAAGAAATTAATTAATTATACTTCTTCTTTGGTTTTTCCCGTATGCTTCGCTAGTAAATATTCAAATATATTTTCTTGTTTTTCTGCTGCTGCTGTTTGTTTAATTAAGTCTTCAGCTGAGCCCTGGGCTGTACCTACACCCAAATAAAGAAATAAACCATTAAATGAATAAATAAATGGAAATAAAATAAATACAACAAATAAATTCAAATTCACAAATGGTATTAAAAGCCAAAATGCTGCGATAATGCAAATTATAAATACAACGCTGGGGGACAGCCATAAGGACAGAGAAACAAATAAATAAATAAATAAATAAATATATAGATATATAAATAAATAGATAAATAGATAGATAAATAAGCAGATGAATAAATAAATAAATAGATAAATAGATAAATGGATAAATGGATAAATAAACAAATAAACAGATAAATAGATAAGTAGATAGATAAAAATAAATAAATAACCAAATAAGTAAATAAGTAGATAAATAGATATATAAATAAACAGATAAATAAATAATAAATAAATAGGTAAATAAATATTCTTACATGAAGAAGGACAAAGAAATATATTTGCATTTTTCGTGGATTTTCTTTCGCCTTTTCTCCCCGCAGATAAAAGCAAAAGGGCACAATACCCCACTACCCCTACAGCTGTAGTTTTAATTTTTAGGGTTTTAGAAACTAAAGAGAGAATATCGTATAGGGCTAGCCCTGAATAAATAAGCAGAAATAGAATAAAAGAATAAAAGTCAAAGAAATTGAAAAAAGAAGAAAAAAGGAAAAAAAACAAAAAAATACACTTTTTAACCTCTAGGCCATTGGTCTAATCTCTAAAGTTTTAAAAATAAAAAATAATAAATTATATTAATTAATTATCGGAATAATTAAATTAAAATAAAATAATAAATAAAAGGAAAGGGAATAAAAATAATAAATAACATGAAACTAAACCTGAATAAATAAATAAAATAAAGAAAGAGAATGAGAAATGGAAAGAGAAATAGAAAAAATAGAAAAACCCAAAAAAGAAATTAAAAATAAAATAAATAAAGAAATATGTACACAAGTAGGGGCAATAGAGGGAGATAAAGAAAGAGAAGAAGAAATAAAATTAAAAAAAGAAATAATAATAAATAAATAAGTAAACAGGGCAGGTAAGAAGAGAAAAAGAAATAAAGGTGTAAATGGAGGGGGGAAAGAAAAAGAAAAAGAAATAAAAGGGCTAAAAAAGGAAAAATATGAAATAAAGAAATAAAGAAATAAAAAAATAAAAAAACAAAGAAAAAAATAAAGAAATAAAGAAATAAAAAATAAAGAATTAAAATATTTTTCATCCCGGTAAAAGGAATAAAGAAATAAAATAAAATAAAGGCAAATAGAAATAAAAGAAAATAAAATTAAAAAGAAAAAGACACCCAACCAAACCTGCATTTAATGATCCTCCTCTGCTGTTTATTATCAATTCAACTGCTGCTGCTTCTCCCTCCTTGCTGCTGCTGCTGCTGCTGCTGCTGCTGCTGCTGCTGCTGCTGCTGCTAGCATTAGCAGCACCAGCAGCAGCACTAGTCATTCTGTGCATCATGAAGTTTTTGGGTTTAATTTTCTCCCTTTTTTGGTTTTCTTTGGCTTCCTGCTGCAGCAGCAGCAGCTGTGCTGCTGCTGCTGCTGCTGCTTCTTCCGTTATCGCCCCCCACAAGAAAATAATATTTTGCTGCTGCAGCAAATGGCTAAAAATGTCGACGCCGCTGCGCATAGAAGTGGGCAGCACCAGCTGTACAGACAGCAGAAAAGAGGAAAAAAAGGGAAAAAAGGAATTTATGAAAAGGGAAAAGAAAACAAAAGGAGAAAGAAAAGAGAAGGAAAAAGAAAAGAAAAGGAAAAAGAAAAGAAAAGGAAAAAGAAAAGAAAAGGGAAAAGAAAAGAAAAGGAGAAAGAAAAGAAAAGGAGAAAGAAAAGAAAAGGAAGAAGAAAAGAAAAGGAAAAAGAAAAGAAAAGGAAAAAGAAAAGAAAAGGGAAAAGAAAAGAAAAGGAGAAAGAAAAGAAAAGGAAAAAGAAAAGAAAAGGAAAAAGAAAAGAAAAGGAAAAAGAAAAGAAAAGGAAAAAGAAAAGAAAGGAAACAGAAAAGAAAAGGGAAAAGAAAAGAAGAGGGAAAAGAAAAGAAAAGGGAAAGAGGAAGGAAAAGAGAAAGAAGATAAAGGAAATAAAAGGGAGAAAAAGAACTGGGGGGAGAGGGGGGAAACAGAGAAAAGAGAAAAAGAAGAAAATGCAAAAAGAAAAAGAAGAGGAAATAAGAAAGAAAAAAGAAATCCAATTAAGGAAACAGAAAATGGGAAGAAAAGAAAAACAATTAAAATGGGAAAAAGAAAAAAATGAAAAACGACGGACTAAAACAAAATGAGAATGAGAAAGAAACAAAAAAACACATATCTATAATATAATAAAACAAAATAAAATAGAACAAAATAAAATAAAATAAAATAAAATAAAATAAAATAAAATAAAATAAAATAAAATAAAATAAAAATAAAATAAAATAAAATAAAACAAAATAAAATAAAATAAAATAAAATAAAACAAAATAAAATAAAATAAAACAAAATAAAACAAAATAAAATAAAATAAAATAAAATAAAATAAAATAAAATAAAATAAATAAATAAAGGACATACTGGAGAAGAGGGCTGAGCCGAAGGCGGCAGTGCAGGGCCCGAGTCCACTAAAGCGAAAGTTTTTTGAATATTTTCTCTTTTTGTTTTTTTGTTTTTTTCTGCATTTAAATGCTTAAAAAGAAAGGAATTAAAAGGAGTATAGCCCCTTATTCTTCTTCTTTCTTCTGATGCAGGGCTAAGAAAAGGAGAAACTGGAGAAAGAAAACCTACAGCAGCAGATAAAACAGCAGCATCTGCTGGGGCGGAGAGAAAGAAAAGAAGAAAAAAAGAAAAACAGAAAAAATGAAATGATAATCCTGAAGACTGCAGTTTCTCGTTTTTTCTCCCTTTTCCGGTGTACATACACCTCAGTGGGAGCTTCATCTTTGATATTTTGAATTTAAATCTTCATCATTTCAATTATTTTGTTTCCTTTTAATTTAAAAACTCAAAAATTTGAAGAAAAAACTCATTTTCCTCAGGTGTATGATGAGGTCCCGTCGGATGAAGGCATATTGTAGCAAAGGGGGGAAAGATGCAGTTAATTCATTTCTCTATTCTTCTGAAGTCAAATTGAATAGAAAACAATTAAATTTAGTTTTTATTTCCTTTTTAATTCAATTTCAACTTTAAACGACGCAAGAAATACAGAGAAAAAAACAAAGAAAATGGTCAAGGCAACAGCCGCCTCGCATGCAGCCGCCGTCTTCAGACTATCAACAGAAGGGAAAACACGGAAAATAAAGAGCAAAAATAGAATTTATTTAATTGATTTATCCTTTATTTAATTAAAATTCATATTTTTATTCGAAAATAAAGACACTTTTGTCAGATTTTCTCTACCTATTTCAGCAGCCACAGACTGAGAATCGAGATGCTGCCTTTGACCTTGTTTAATTTTCAATATTATTTGCCGTATTAATTGAATTAAAAATAGATTTTATCCGATTTTTTAACTTATTTACTTCATAAATATCATTTAATTCATTTTTCTTTTCGTCTTTGCTTCAAAAAAAGGACCCTATGCCGTTTTTTCGCTGCCTGTACACCCCAGAGCAGCTGACTGTTGTCTGTAAGGGAAATATATTTCTATAAATACATAAAAATATGTAAAATAACAAGAAAGTAAAGCAGTAAAGACTTTATAGAATTGAAATATACAATATATACATTATCTATAATGTATTTGTGTTTCTATACACCTTCATACAATCGCAGCAGCCTACACCGCGTATAATTTTGTATTTTTGCACATAAATTTCTCTGTATACTTGTTTAAATACAAATAGAACATCTATATAAACTATGTATAACATATATAGTATATTATATGCACTAGACATCTACATATTCAAATACAGCATATATATATTATATATATTATACATTGTATATTATGTATTATTACACAATTACATATTCCAATACAGTAGATATATATATTACATATATATTATATATAATATATATATTACATATATATTATGTATATTATATATATTATATATATTATATATATTATATCTTTATAGTTTTCTCATTTTGTTTCTCTAACTATGCGCCCCATTTCTCCTCTTTTTCTCCTTTTCTTTTCTTTTTCTCTTCACTCTTATTTCTTCTCTGCTTTCTTCTCTATAATATATATCACATATGTCTATATCTACATATTAATACGTATAATAACCAGTATAATGCATATATAGTTCAAAAATATTTATTTCTATTAATCTATTTCCATTTATATTTATGATATTTATATATATATGCCTACGCATAGCCAAGTAAATATAGAAAGGGTTTATTATCATTTTGTTTGTTTTTCTGTTTTGTCTCCATTTCTGATTTGTATATTTTACCATCGAGAAAAACCAAAAAACAAAAGGAAAAAACTACAATAATATTCTTTTTAAAGTTATTGCTTTTGTTCTTATTAATGTTATTATGACTATGACCATGATCTGTACTTAAGATAACTCCTATTATTTATTATTTTTCTTTTTATTATAATACCAATAATATTTACTATTATTATTATTATTATTATTATCATAAGAAGATAATATTTATTATTATTATTATTATTATTATTATTATAAGAAGATAATATTCTTTATTATCATTATTATTATTATAAGAAGATAGTATTCTTTATTATTATTATTATTATTAAGAAGATAATATTCCTCATTATTATTATTATTATTATTATAAGAAGATAATATTCTTTATTATTATTATTATTATAAGAAGATAATATCCTTTATTATTATTCTCGAAATAATAATAATAAATATTATTACTATTATTAGTACTAAGGTTATTAATGTATTAAGGCTTCATCTCTTCATACACTAGCTATACGAAATTAGACCTAAAAATAAATCTTAAATATAAATACAAATGAGAGATATAAATGTAATATATTATATAATACATATTCTATACTATATAGTATATACTCTATATATTATAAACTACATAGTATATATTTATTTACTGTACAAATTTAAATTTGAATTAAAATTTATATTTTTGTCTTATTGACAAAACCAAACAAATCTCACATTTCTCCCGAAGGAGACATACAGAGAGGCTAGCCCTTTCTTTTTATTTATTTTTATTTATTTATCTTATTTTTCTTTTATTTCCTCTTTTGTTTTTCCCTTTATTTACTTTACAGACAATTACCTACTAATGAATTAAAATTTAATATCTAATTTCTAATTTTTAACTTTTTATTTTTAATTTTATCTTCGCTCTGCACTGCGGCTTCTGCTGCGTCTGTCCCAGTTGCTGCTGCGGTGTCTCTCGAACCCCCGCTGCTGCTGCTGCTGCTGCTGCTGCTGCTGCTGCTGCTGCATGCCACCCCCCCGCTGCTGCTGTTTGTTAAGGGGGGTAAAGTTAGAAGACTGGCGGCCCCTCCCCCCGCTGCCTGCCTGCCAGAAGCGGCCCCCCTGCTGCTGCTGCTGTTGCTGCTGCTGTTGCTGCTGCTGCTGCTGCTGCTGCTGCTGCTGCTGCTGCCGCTTGAAGGAATGCCATTCCCTTGCCACTGACTGGCTGAAGTCTACATGAATTCTGCAGCAGCACAAACATGGAAAAGTAGAAAAATATAGAAAGTACATTATAAATATACAATATATAAATGCATAATACATATACTTATATCAAGATCTATATGATATTTTAAATAACAAAATAAAATAAAATAGAATATATAGATATATTTCAAAACTAATACCCTAGCATCCTTATAAACAGGAACTCTATCCCTATCGGACCCCTGCCTTTTTTTCTTTTTTCTTTTTCTTTCTTTTCCCCTCCCCCTTGTTCTTTTCTTTTCCCTTCTTAAACTGAATTAAATTAAAGGGAGTTAAATGGACTTTACCGTCTGTCATCGACTAAAACATTTTGCATTTTGAAATAAGCTGCCTCGCAGTCTTCTTTTCTCTTAAACCCCACAAATGCGTATTGCAGCGACTGGCCTGTTCGTTGGTCTCTTATAATGTCACAAGAGACTATTTCGCCAAACCTGAATTAAAGAAAAAGAAATAATATTAATTCATTAAATAATCTATTCATTCATGCATTTACTTTAGCTCTATTCCGTTTAATTCCACTTGGTTCAAGTTAAACTTAAAAAAACAAAGTCAAGAATCGAAATGCAGAAACAGGAGAGCCACCGCAGCAGCAGCAGCAGCAGCAACAGCAGCAGCAACAGCAGCAGCAGCAGCAGCAGCATTTTGCAAGAACAAGCACATCTTAAGTCTGTAAACTCTACTTGAACCCATCCCAAGTCAGTGAACCCATCTGCTGCTCCTGCTACTCCTGCTGCTGCTCCTGCTACTCCTGCTGCAGCAGCTGCTGCTGCTGCTGCTGCTGCTGCTGCTGCTGCTGCTGCTGCTGCTGCTGCACCTTGAGAAGAGGAGCTGCAGGTCATCGTCTTGCGTTGCGGGGTTTAACTTGGCTACAAATAGGACGTTATCGGGGGGCGCCATATCAGCGTCAGGGATATCTCCCAGAATTTCCAGTGTTACTGAGTAATAAATAAAGGAATAATAATAAATAAATACATTTATACATAATAAACAATAAATACATGAATATATACGTAAATAAATAAATAGGTTAAGACGTAAATAAGCAAATAAATAAATAAATAATCAATAAATAATGAGAAAATTAGCAAATCGATAAATTCATTAATTGGCTAATTAATAGATTGATTAATTGATGAATTAATTAATTAGTGATTGCTTATTCATTAGCTGATTAATAGCTATTCATTTATGTTTCTGTTTAATGGAAATGCCATATACAATAATAGCCTGAGTTAGTATTTAATAAATATCATATATAACCATATCTATTTACTTATACCGTTGTATTTAACATACAGTGTAGGGTAGATGTTTATTGTATACATACAATGTAGACTATATCCATTATTTCCATATTTCTTTATTTATTTGACTATTACCTTTTCGCGCCTCTGCCTCCTTATGATCCACTTTTTCTATTGCCATAATTTCATCTTTTTCTTCATCACTTAGCGCTTCTGCTGCTATTGGCTCAGGAGACACTGGGGGACTGAAGCCCAATTTGTCATTGTCTACTTCTCCCGTATCTCCTTCTTCTGCTGCTGCTGCTTCTGCTGCTGCTGCTGCTTCTCCTGCTGCTTCAGCTGCTGCTGCTGCTGCTGCTGCAGCGGGCAGCGGCTTGGAAACTGTGGTGAAGAAAGGGTCGTCGAGAACGTAGGCTCGATATATCCTCACCGGCTGCAGCAAGAAATTGCAAAAAAAGAAAACAGAAAAAGTCAGAAAAGTGATAATGGAGATAATATACTGTAGACAGGATAAACAAATTGCAAACAAAGTAAAGAATGAACTCAAAAAGGAAAAAGAAGCTGTCTTAATGAGCCGGCTAAAAAGTGAAACAGAGCGCCAAGCCCATACACCTCGGCAGCCGTCGATACACCGCATGCTGTTAGTTTTCCTTTCTTTACTGTGCGAGAGAAGAGAAGGAAAAAAAAGTAAAAACTGTAAGAAATACTGAAGTGACTGACAGTGAGGGGAATGTTGTTGCTGTCGACGAAGGCATCGTTGATGCGGTCGAGTGTATCGACACCTTCCACCACCTCGCCGAAGAGAGAATATTTGTTGTCTAATTCAGAGAGGTTGGGTCTGAGGGTGAAGTAGAAGCAGCTAGCCCCTCCTGGGGCCTTGCCTGCTGCATGCGGCAGCATGCCTATCATGCCTCTCTTCGTATGCTTCAGCTTCAAACTGCAGTCTAAGGGGCAAAAGCGAGAAGAGGGGGCTGAAAGGGGCTTAATGCCAGTGCCAGGGGCAGGGTCCTCGGGGAAGGAGTCGTAAGAAAAAAGGTCAAAGGCGACATCGGCGTAGACGGAAGAAGGAAGCAAGCAAAGGCGACCCTGCTGCTCTGCCTTTCGTTTGTCCAATTCTTTCTGCCTTCGAGCCAAATTCAACTGCCGAGTCGATAAAATATGGCGAAGACCCCAAATGCTGCAGCCTACATCGTCTGTTTGCTTCGAATTCGTCGTAGAATCGCTGAGAGAACCAGGCAAGCCGATGCCCCAGGCGCGGGAAGCGGTAGCTGGGTTCCCGCCTCTAGCGATGAAATTCTTCTCTATAGAGTGAAAAATAGTATTATGATAGTACTTCGCGCGAACTAAACCCAAAAAGTTGTAACAAACAAGGGGAACTCGGTCAGTAAACAAATCTATCGTCAGATCGCCGACCGATGTTTGCAACAGCACCGCCATTTGCGGTGTATCGACAGCTCAGACCGGTTCTGAACGAAACCCAAGGGAAAGCAAAAGAAAACACAACTGTTTATGAACCAAATTTGATGCCGTTTTCACCAATTTCAATCAAATTTAATCCCCTTTTATTCAAATACAGCAGACCAATTAGGCTTTCTTTCCTCAAAAAAAAATGCGATCGTGGGAAGGTGGCCGGTTTCGATGTCCGCCACAAAGAAAAGTGGGAATCGAGAAAGGTATGGGAAGTCGAATTGTTATCAAGTCCAAAAATATATTAAATTAATTCTATTTTTGCTTCTTTTCTACTTCTTCCTCCCACAGCCTCAAAAGGGAGGCCCCCTCGTTCTGCATGCAGAGGCTGGGGGCCCCCTGCCAGTAGGCTAGCGATTTCCTTCATTGAATAGATGAATTTAATGACTATGTCTGTTAATTGAATTTGGAACTTCTGCTTTGAATATGTTTTCTTCTTTCTTTTTTTCTGGTTTTCACCCTAGCCCCCCTGTGTGAGTGTCTGTACCGGGCGCTGCTTGCTGTCCATTGCATTTGCAATGGAGGCCTTCATCCCCTCCTATTCTTTTAATTCTTCTTTAAACGAAGAGCAACAAGAAGAAGAAAACCAAGAAAAAGAAGAAGAACCAATTTCACCTGAACTGCAAGAAGAGCTGCCCTGCAACCGCTTCTCCCTCCCCGCCCATTTGGGGGTTGAAAGAAAACAAATTCCCCCAGAGTTCGACAGGCCCCAAGGTACCTAAACCCTAAACCCTAAACCCTAAACCCTAGAGCCTACAGCCTGGACACTAAACCCTAGGCCCTAAACCCTAAACCCTAGGGTCAGGTCGAACGCCTTGAGCCATCTACTTGCAGGTGTCAGTAAGCCCAAGTATATTATCTTTTTGGATTATTCGAAAAGAAATAAAAGAATGGAAATATATTACCAAATGTATTTATTTATCTTTTCATTTTCTTTTTCAGAGGGTTTAGCCATATACGCTGCTTTCTCTGAAGCCGCATTGAACTTCGTCACAGAAGGAAAATTAAATGGGCAGCAAGTAGCGAAGCTGCACAAGCTACTCAAAACCGTAAGCCAAACCCTAAACCCTAAACCCTAGACCCCAACCCCTAGGCCATAAACCCTAAACCCTAGGCCATAAACCCTGGACTATAGCCCATAAACCCTCTAAACCCTAGGCCAAAACCCCTAAACTCTGGGCCATAGACCCTAAACCCTAGGCCATAAACCCTAAACCCTAGACCGGGAAGCCTAGACCCCAAACCCTAGACCCTAAACCCTCGCCCCTGATGAAAGGCTTCTACGCAAATAGCAGAAAAGGGTTTAAGTTGGTGTGTATAGACACTGGAAGACGAATTGGGAGAATGCGTAAAGGCGACTACGAGGAGCTGCAGCAGCGAAAAGGCGAAAGGCAAAAGAAAACGGCAAAGGGCCGGCATGGACCATTGGTGCATGCAGGGGGCCCTCGCAGCTTTCCACAAAGAAGATCGAAAAATTCAATTAATTGTTCAAAGGGCTTCGCTACAGACACAGGGGCTCGTACTGTCTTCTGAAAATCTCCGAATTTCCTCCCTAGAACCCAACTTCTGACCCAAACCCTAAACCCTAGGAAACCCTAGGAAACCCTAGGAAACCCTAGTAAACCCTAGTAAGCTCTACGAGACAGGCGGGCTGCGTTTACGGAGAACCGATAGGGTCTAGGGGTAGGGTTTGAAGGGTTTAGGGTTTAGGGTTTGGGGGTTACTGTGTCTACTGAATCGAGCTGCTAGCAAAAATGTGAATAAATAAAAATAAATAAATAAACTATCTGTATTGCTATCTGTATAGTATACAGAGATGTTTATCAGCAGCGAAAAAAACATTCGAAAATAGCCAATTAAATTCAATTCAAAATTCAATTCCTTCATTTTTTGCTGTTTTCGTCTTTACACCTCAGCAGACACCGCAGAAGTTTGTATCAAAATTAATTTTCTTTTTAATTATTCTTGTTTGTTTTCTTTTCCTCGTTTTGAATTTTAATTGAACTTTTATCAATCCCTTTTAATTGTTGTTTGTTTCCTACTAATTCTTTTTAATTGTTTAATTTCTATTCCTGAATTTGAACTGAATTTCTACTAAGGGTAAGGGTTTAGTAGGCCCTATTTTTAATGTATGAAACCCTACAAAAGGGGAAATAATGCATAAATACAAAGAAAACAAGTAAAAATAAATAAAGACAAAGACAAACAAATACAAAATAAACATTGAAAATTATAGCTTTATAATTTCTTAGACGAATTCAAAGGGGGTTGGGCCCCCATGCCCCCGAACTCTAACAAAATATCTTCACATTTTTTTTTATTTTTTGCTGCATTTGTGCCCCTTAAAGCCATATCCCCCAGTGCTGCAAAAGGATCAGCAGCAGCAGCAGCAGCAGTAGCAGCAGCAGCAGTAGCAGCAGCAGCAGCGGGTCGTGCTGCTGCTGCTGCTGCTAAGGGCCCTGCTGCACCTGCACCCGCAGCAGCAACTGCAGCAGCAGCAGCAGCAGCAGGGCCACCCCCGCTGCTGAATCCATTTACCTTAGTTGATGGCTCCCCCCCCCTTTTAGACAAATCTCCCAGCATGTCAGATAAACCCGCAAAGGGGTCCCGCTGTGCCTGCGGCAGCAGCAGCAGCAGCAGCAGCAGCAGCAACAGCAGCAGTGGGAACAGCGGCAGCAGCAGCAGCAGTGGGAACAGAGGCAGCAGCAGCAGCAGTTCGTTTCAATAACTAACAAAGGGCCTGTAGTGCTTGCTGCCTAAGGATATTTAACTGAATATAAGCGCAAACAAACAGCAGCAGCAGCAGCAGCAGCAGCAGCAGCAGCAGCAACTTGTCTCACTGCAGCAGGTGGCTGTCTCGCTGCAGCAGCAGCAGCAGCTGCTGCAGGGCCGCATGCATTGGGAGCCCCCCAAATAGGGTTTTCTTTTTTTTTGTTTTCTTCTAATTGCAAATCAGCAAAAGGGTCATAAGGGGCGGAATAAGCAGCAGCAGAAAAAGAACATGAAGGTTTAGCAGCAGCAGCTAGCTGCAGAGGCCCCATGGCTAGCTGGCTAGCCATCGGTCCAGGACCCCCCAATGCCCTGCAATGATGCAGCACACAGACACAGTCAACATCCTGCTGCTGCTGCTGCTGCTGCTGCTGTTGCTGCTGCTGTTGCTGCTGCTGCTGTTGCTGCTGCTGTTGTTTGTGCTGCTGCTGCTGCAGACTCACGCTGACGTCGGCTGGGGGACAGCAGCAGCAGCAGCAGCAAGGATCTCCTCCAGTCCTGAGCTGCTGCTGCTAGCAGCAGATGAAAACGGCTTGGCGTTGCTGCTGCTGCTGCTGCTGCTGCTGTTGCCGCTGCTGCTGCTGCTGGTCATCTGCGGCTGCAGCCGCGCGGAGAGAGAAGTGAAGAGCTGCTCCACTTCGTTCGCCTGCTGCTGCTGTTGCTGTTGCTGCTGCAGCAAAAACGACTGCTGCTGCTGCTGCTGCTGCTGCTGCTGCTGCATATTTCTGGGGGGAGGGGGCGGGGGGGGAGGCTCAAGGGGCAAAGGTGGGGTTGTTGTTATTGTGTTTGGTGCTTGAGAAAAGAAAGCCTCTAGAGATATAGCCGGAGTAGATAAAGGTGCTGCTGCTGCTGCTGCTGCTGCTGCTGCTGCTGCTGCTGCTGGAGGTGCTGCTGCAGCAGCTGCGGGGCCGCAGGGAAGCACAGCAGCAACCGCACGCTCCTGCTCCTGCAGCAGCCGCATGCAGCACACAACTGTAAACCCTAAACCCTAAACCCCAAACCCTAAACCCCAAATCCTAAACCCTAAACCCTAAACCCTAGTGTCCAATTGTTAACGACTTACTGCCTTGAGGGCGAAGTGTCTCCGACGGTCCTCGTCCACCTGAGCCAGAAACCCTAAACCCTAAACCCTAAACCCTAAACCCTGATCCCTAAACCCTAAACCCTAGAGCCTCAGGCGGCCTGGAGGCTGTCAATGGTAAACACTAAACCCTAGTCTGAAACCTTGGAGCTTAAGCTCCAAGATGCCAAACCCTAGGCCCTAAACCCTCGCCTCTAAACCCTAAACCCTAAACCCTCGCTTCTAAACCCTAAACGCTAAACCCTCGCCTCTAAACCCTAAACCCTAAACCCTAGCCCTTGACGCGCCTTTTGCAAGATATTTTTGACTTCTTTATCGATCGCCTGGTAATTCTCGAAGGACAAACCATCGTCCACTGCAGAGGCAATGCAACAGCCGAGGGTTTAGGGTTTAGGGTTTAGGGTTTGTACATACACTCCAGGGCAGGGGAAGCCCCTAAACAGCAGCAGCTAAATGTCCAGTAATAATGCAAACATGAAATAAAAAAATAGATAATATAAAATATATAGAATAAATATTACTATTATTATAAATATATAATAGATAAATATAATGTAATATAAAAACATACAGAAATTAGGGCTGAGAGTAGGGTGTACGGTTTAGGGTTTGGCTAGGAATCGAGTGTTTCTTCTAGGGTTTAGGGTTTGTCAGGGGGATGAGCTTTATCCCTCAGAGCCATTAGGGTTTAGGGTTTACTTCAGGGTTTAGGGTTTAGGGCTTCTTTCAGGGTTTAGGGTTTAGGGTAGCTCCCAGGGTTTGTCTGCAGCTGCCTCTGCCATCTGCAGAATTCGTATTTGTCTGAGGGTTTAGGGTTCAGGGTCTGTCTGAGGGTTTAGGGTTTAGGGTTTCCCTGAGGGTTTAGGGTTTCGTCTTTACCTGAGGGTTTAGGGTTCAGGGTTCGCCTGAGGGTTTAGGGTTCAGGGTTCGTCCAAGGGTTTAGGGTTCAGGGTTCGTCCGAGGGTTCAGGGTTTAGGGTTTGTGTGGGGGTTCAGGGTTTACGGTTTGTGTGAGGGTTTAGGGTTTCGGGTTTGTGTGAGGGTTTAGGGTTTCGGGTTTGAGTGAGGGTTTAGGGTTTCGGGTTTGTGTGAGGGTTTAGGGTTTCGTGTTTGTCTGAGCGGCCCGGTTAAACGTTAGTGTGAGGGTTTAGGGTTTAGGGTTTGCGTGGGGTTTTAGGGTTTAGGGTTTAGGGTTTGCGCCTACGCATTAAAGCGATGAAAAGGGGCATTACTTTTTCTGCTGCAACAGCGAGGGGGAGACAGCAGCAAAGGGCGGCTAGACAGCGACTTAAAGAGGAAATAAAAGTCGAAGATTTTGGTTTTTTTGAAGCCTGAAGGAAAAGAATAAAAAGAAGAAGAAGAAATACGGGAAAAAGGAACAAAAAATGTTTATTCGGAAAAAGTGCGAAAAAAACGAAAAAAATCCACCCAGAAAGAAGAAATTACGGTTTTTTGAAAAAATATAAAAAAAATAAATAAATAAAATAAAATATATATAAAGGTATATTTATACATATAATATATATATTATAATATATATATACATATATATACAAAAATAATAAAACAAATACAAGAACTTATACGGGTAAAATGCTGAAAATAAAAAACAAAATAATTGCATGATACATTAATACTTTTAATAATATAAATATAAAGAAATAGGAAATATACATTAATACTTTTAATAATATAAATATAAAGAAATAATAAATATACAATAATACTTTTAATAATGTAAAGAAATAATAAATATACAACAATACTTTTAATAATATAAATATAAAGAAATAGGAAATATACTAAACCTGATGAGGTGCCCATAATAAACCTGAAAAGGTGCCATTAATACACCTGGTGAGGTGCCTATACACCTGAAGAGGTGCCTATACACCTGAAGAGGTGCCTATAATACAGCTGGTGAGGTGCCTATACACCTGAAGAGGT
>HG711279.1:12744-57642 GCA_000499725.1 Eimeria brunetti
AAAGCTGAGGTGTACGTCCACCGCAGCGCAGGCGTTTTTTATGCCGAAAGTTCCTTGGCATGTCCCGAGGGGGCTGGGGCTAACTGAGTAGCCGAGAAATGTCCCGATGCGAGGGAAGGGATTTGTTGCCCAGGGTTGTTTAGCCCTGTAACGTCGAAGTATTTGCTCATAACTCTTCTTTTTCCCTTGAAGTAGGGGGATTCGTCAATGGATAATCCAGCTGTCTCTTTCATGAATACCAGGGCGACTATGAAGGCTACCAAGGAGGTACCCCCGCAAATGCCCAACATAACCCTCATATCGGAAGTAAGAACAAAGTCGGATGGCAATACAACTATAATAGTCGCCACTGCATTAATAGCTGACGCCACCGACGCCCCCGTTTGCTTAATTTCTGGGGGGAATATTTCGTGTAGATACACCCAAAGCACGGGCCCATAGCCCACGGCGAAGGAGATGACGAAAAGATAGATGCATGCAACGGTTAACCACTGGACCCCCGTGTTATTTCTATCAACCAAGTTGGCTATAAGGGCTATAATGGTAGAAGCTGCCTGCCCAAAGCAACCAGCTAGAAGGAGGGTTCGACGCCCAAGACGATCCATTAAGAAAATGGCAGGGACAGTCATTAGTACATTAACTAGCCCAGTTACGACGGTTAAGGCGGTGACTAGGGAGGCGTCTATGTTGAGGGAAGTGTAGAGTTTGTTGCTGTTGGCAACAAGGATGTTAATTCCAGTGAATTGTTGGAAGGCAGAAAGGAAGAAAGCCAGCAGCAAAACATGGCGATAAGCAGGGTATGTCATTGCCTTCTTCAGAGAAAGACTTTCAGCTTCAAGCACTTTCTGCTGGCATATGGCGACGTCAATCGTTTGAACTTCGGCAGAAACATCTTCTTTTCCCAACAACTCCCGCAGCAGCGCTGTTGCAGTATTTTTTCGCCCCTGATGCATTAAGAAGTGGGGGCTTTCGTTGGTATAAACAAGCCAAAGCAGCAGAATAGCTACAATTGAGACAGCAGCGGGAAATGCCAACATAAATCGCCACCACACTTGCTGAAAAGTACTAACTTTGTAGCTGAAATCGGTGTCAGTGGGGGGGGAACCAAATGCCAAACCCAGCAAAGTTGCCACCAAAATACCAATGGTAATAAGCAGCTGATGGAGGGTGCCGTAGAAGCCCCTAGACTTGTCGGGAGAAAACTCGGAAATATACATTGGGACACAAACTGTCGCCAGCCCCACCGCCATACCCTGGTAGAGTCTAGCCAAAAAAAGAGAAGCTACCCCATCTGCTGCTGCTGCCAAGGCACTTGAAACCAAAAAGAGCAAATTCGTCAGCAGCAGAGACACCCGACGCCCAAAGTTGGTGACGGGCCCTGCAAGGAGACAGCCGAATGTTAAACCAATAAACACGGCGGTAGTTATTAAAGACCCGTAAAGAACTCCATCGCTGCAATCTACCATATGGCTAGGGTCTCCTTTACACCAATCAAAGTCGACAATTATAATTGCCTTCGACGTATTCAGGGCTGAGAAACTGTACCCAAATTGAAAAGAACCCAAAACTGCCACCATCACAAACTGTGCTGCTGCTGGCAGGCAGCAGCTGCGGGGGGTAAAGCGGGAGGGGGGGACATCCCCTAGGGCCTCCACTTCTTTCTTTGAATTTGCATCGATCTTCTCCATCTTTTTCGCCTTCTCCCCTGTCTTTTATCGGTATATATACTCTTGTATTCACTTATATATCTATATACATATATACATATATATCTTTCGCTCCTTCCCTTCTCCCTAGACACACTCCGCCACCATCAATTCCCTTCTTGCCTCCTCCCCAATTCCACAAAAGACAGGAACTAAACTGAAACAATCAATTTACTGCTGCTGCAGCAAAAACACCCACCGCCCGCCTACAAAACTGCAGCAACACCACCTGCAGCAGCAGCAGCAGCAGCAACAACACAGGCTGGGGTGCCCCTGCTGCCCACCCAAATACAGTATAATCAGAAATGAAAATAACAGAAAAGGAGAATATCCCGCTGCTCCTGCACCAACTCCTTCCCTTCAATAAAGAAACAAAGGAAAGAAAAACAAAAACAAAGATAAGAGACGAGGCCACAGCAGCAGCTGCCACCACTGCAGCAAGAAAGAGAGAGAAAGATGAGACACTATACAATGGGCCCTCAGCAGGAGCCTCCCTTTTTCCTTTCTCTGGCTTTTCCTACCAGTTGCACTTGGCTGTATATTCACAACTAATTGATTTGACGAGCAACAAACAAGCAATGCTGCTGCCACAGTCCGCGCTGCGCTGCTGCTGCCTCCGAGAGCAAGCAGCCTGTGCAGCAGCAGCAGCAGCAGCAGCAGCAGCAGCAAGGAGGTAATGTGGCACCTCGGGCACTGCGCTTTCTGGGCCCTCGAAAGGCAGGGATAACGAGCTGCTCCACCCGTTAGACCCCTTTTCCTATAAATTGATTTAATTTATTTCTATTTTCTAAGAATTTATTTAAATGCATGGCAAAAAAGGCAACAGGCTGCTGCGGCTACTGTCTCTACACCCGAGCTCCGCACGCAGTGCGGATGGTAAGCAACACCAGCTTGTTCTGTCGCTCGTTTCTTATGTGGCTCCTTCCTAGCCCCATTCTTCTTTTATTTCTTAATTTATTTTGCAATATACACTTAAAAAAAGATCTATTCCTAAAGAAAAGCAGCCAATACACCCGAATACACTAACAGGTCCATACACCCGGTGCACAGGCACGCAGCGGCTGCGCGCACTTAGACACGCTGCTGCTCCCCGGTGGTTCTAAGCTGCTGCCATTGCTGCTTTTTAATAAACATTAATTTAATTTTTGATTTTTTTCAAAGATTCAACTCCTTTTCAGCCGGAGCTCCCCGCTCGAACCCGCCACCCCACAAGCCGCAGAAACAAACCCGCCTCTTGCTATCCCCGCACCTCAACTGTTCATTGCCCCATAGGCCCTTTCATAGGCAGCAGCACAGCGTTAGTTCAATAGTTAGAAAGACAAGCTCCAGAGCTTTGATATTTCTTTAAGACAACTGCCTTCTGCTGCCGGGCAGCAAGCCTGGGCCCCTCGATTCAATGTGGGCCCTTGGGGAGCTGCGAGCCTCCCATTGTAGGATGCTCTATCGCCTCTACACCCGCACAGGTATTGCTAATATAAACGCTTATCTTACTTGGCCTTTGAGGGCCAATAAATAATTACACTGTTTTCAGTAGCCAACTCAAGTGCTCGGTACATACGTGAGCAAATGCTTACGGTGCCATTTCATTGCTACGGGAGTTTTGAAATTCCGTAGAGCTGGAGGATCGTCGTGAGTAACAATCGACTCAAATACTCCAAAGACGCGTGTACCCCACTTTCTAGTCTTTTAGTCGATATAGTGACCCAATTGCCTGGTGTTACAATAATCCTGTGTAATATCGACGGCCGCTGCGAGCAGCAAAAGGGTCCAGATACTTAAGGTACGATACTCCCTAAAGAAGCTGGCCTGCCTTCCAGTTCCCAGGCGTCGTGGTCTGAGCTGCTGAAGGACCCCTGCCCGGTCCGGAAAGGAGACGGCCTGCTACGAACTTCAATGCTCCTGCTTGAATTAGCGCTACGAGGCAACCCCGCATACTCGCGAAGCCAAACCGACTTTCTGCGCTCGGTAGCATTGTAGAGCACATGTGATACGTACTTGCCCTTGAATGGACAACCCGTACGCAGGTAAAAGTCTATGTTCCAACTTCAGAAAGGCCATTATGCATCTGTATTCCCCCCGTGGCCGCAAGGCGAAAAGGGTGTGAGCCAAGGAGAAGCCTGATGACGAGCTTTCCGGTGCTAAGGCGGGTGATGTGCTGCCAGCGCCATCGGTTCCTCCTGTTATACCCCAAACTGCTAGGTATCTGGCTCACGCGTCTTCTGCTGCCGCATCACTGGCTGCTGCATTTCATGCTACAGTACTACTTGGAGGTGCAACTTTTTCAGTTGCATCGCTTCATGTTAGAGGCCCTGTTCCCCGGCTTTAGGATCCCTTTCTAAAACGTAATTCAAAAAATGATAGAAAGTCCTGATTCGCTGCACTTGTCAATGTGGCGTGAACAAGAACCCCCAGGCACATGCAGCAAGCGCTGCGTTCGAGTCCCGATATATCTTCAGACATTCGCTTCCTTGAAAGTTCCAATATTTTTTGTTACTGTTATTTTTCGTTTGCTCCGGTGTTCATTTGTTCATGTGTCCTCATGTTTGCATGTGTTTTTCTTGCCCCTCCGGTGGCTCGAATGCTCCCTCAAAAGCTTGGGCAGCAGTTGTAAGTTTGCCTTGTGATGTTTCTAGACGCTAATAGGAAGTAGTATCTTGCACATTATGCGACATACCTTTTCGCATTTCTCTGTTGGAGCTGATTAATGCACAACTAGGCAGCTTCTCCTATCAGCTGCTGTTCCCGTTGCGTCTTCCACGCGCGTTCAGCTCATGAACACACCGCTATAGTGCAGGCAGGGGTTGCTCTGCCGCTGCGTCAGTTTCCTGTTACTGTGGTCCTCCTGCAGCGGCACCACCACTAGCAGTTTATCCAGCTTCGTAGCTTCACCTTGCTACCTGCTATTGCTGATTCGAACTCTGCTTATCCTGTGGCTGCTGAACCGGTTATTGGCGCCGCGGTTGCTTTTGCCTTTACTGCTCTCGTCACTGCTGGTGTCATTGTTGCTGGCTGCTGCCCCGCAGCCTTTCCAGTTCTCACCAACAGGTAGACACTGCAGCGGCCAGCAATTTCTGAACTGGGAAGATACGTTAAAATCAGGTGAAAGTCGCTGGGATTCCCAAGCAGCTGTGGTGGAGTGAATACGCCACCGTCCGGCAGAGCTGGCGGCGCAGGATGGGCCAGCGTCGTAAATGGAAAGAAATATGAATTCTCTGTTTGTAAGGACGCCGAGTTAGCCGTAGGCGGGTAAGGGGGCGCAGAGAACAGCGAAGCTACAGGTGGCCCCACGAATAAACAGATAGATTTAAGCCGCTCTATATGCGCAACACAGCTGTTGCCCACTGATGGTTGCACGCCGCTCAACTGCGTGCCTCTCTTTCCATGCCCGCGCTTGTACTCAACCCCGATGCGTCAAAAAAGATCTTTGCATGGTCCTGAGGGAGTGCTCTGCAAAAACGACCCTTGGCAATCCAAAGTGAATTCCTGATTATCACTTGTGTGTGGCAACGTGATTCCTGGCCACACGAGAACACCATTCCTGTTTTCTGTGGCAGCCTATGGGTTCATACGCGTGTGTACAGGATCTCAAGCTCCTCTGTTTTTTCCCCTTTGGTAATAGCGTTGCTGCATTATGGGAGGAAAAATCAGGTAAATTCCGATAATTCTCTGACCCCTTTAAGGAGGCCACACTAAATGATGCGATGGCTGCGTCCACTACAGTTTCATCCGAGAACGAATATGAAATCGTCATGGCCAGCGCATAATCAACTTTTTCCGGTGTTCACTCTCGTGTGAGCGTCAATGGGCATGCATGCCCAGTTACTCCAAATGGCTCGTGCTTGTCGTTGCACTCTTGTGGGTAGCGCTCCTAGTCCGTCTTTATGGGCCTCCGCTGTGTTGCAAAGCGTGCATGAATGTTGGCTGCTGGGAACACGCTGGGATGCATCTCAACTGCTGGGTCAGATTTTTTGCGAGAAGAAAGGGTTCCAGTGTAAGCGAGGGAGGCAGGAGAGCAACGGGCTGAAACGTGAACGGCCCTCTTACAAGCTCTTTCCGCGCGAAGCAGGAAATTATGTCTTTGTCATGAATTTCCCCTGGTATGGAGGCGCATATACTGCATATACATATGGTAGCGCATTCAGTTTGAGTGTCTGTCCATAGCTGTGTAGCAATGCGCATCTTATTGTTGGCATTGAGTTGCTCCGTTGGTTAGCCGCAGAAGGTGCTAGCGGCCTGACGGTCTCACTAGCAATGGCACGTTTCTGGGAATAGCAGGTATAATTGCTCAATGCTTCACTAAATAGGGTTTCCAGCCCTATTTAGTGAAGCATTGCTGTAACTGAGGTGCAGTCGGGGGCGAGCTGGTCATATTTGGTGAGTCCTTCCGTGGCACCGTAATTGGTATCACGGCATCTGTCTGGTGGTATGCCCACATTGAGCACCATTGAGGAGTCTCTTCAGTACCATTTGGAGGTCAGAAGGCTTCGCAAACACCCGGGGATGATAGCGTTCCGCATCTTTCCCTGCTGGAATTCCTAACACCTGAGGAGATATTTCTGGACAAACCAGCGCATTCCGAAACACCGAAAAAGATTACCCTGTACCTCCGTTGTGTACCTCCGTTGTGGGATTGACCTCACCGTATGTCGCCTACAATTAGTTTTTGTCCATTGCGCAGAAATCCCGTGCAAAGAAAAACTGTAGCTAATAATCGATAGCATCTACGTTTTGCCTACTACTGTAGACCGCTTAGCCTGGATAAACACGTAGTAGTCCCATAGATTACCTACACCAGTCACAAAAACTGTCTCTCAGCTCTCTAATGATCTCTAATGTTGAGTGAAGCTGCCTTTTTACTATCGATTTCCCTTGAATTCCATTCCACAAATAAAACAAACGGTTTGCACTCGTTAAAGGCGCTGAGAACACAGTTTATTGCCTGTTGCCTACATGGCTGATGAACGGTGGATGCTTGATCGCCGTTGTCCTTGTCACCTCTTATGGGACCTAGTAATGCCTCTTTTCCCTTCGGGAACGCTTGCTTTCCCCTAAAGTGGCGTAACACAACTTCAAGCGTAGTTGCCTTTACCACCGCACAGTTTGCCGGTTGCCCCTGACGTGCCATCCACCTTGTCGGGTGAGCGGCAGTCGTTTGCCAGGTGTCTGTTGCTCTTGCACTGAAAATACCCTACGCCTTCCTTGTTACCTCCTGTGGAGAGGCATTATCCGGGATATTGACCTGCCATTTGCTGGTGGACCGTCGTTGACCTTCCACTTACTCAGAGCTTCAGCTTACTCAGCCTCCGTTTCCATACTTCGGCGCCTCGGAGGCTGTAGTGAACAGCTGGCCTACACTGTTACTGCGTATGATCCCTAAGCTATTCTGACAATGTGCGCACTTGCATCTAACTATCTGCATCCATGAATCTCGCTAAACTACTACTGTATACTGTAAATAGCCTGTTACCTTTGAGTTCATATTATCGTTAGGGTAGAAAACCCCCGAATAATCAAACTGACTCTTGACCCCCGCTGACTGTCAGCGCTCGAGTCACAGCATCAACCTCGCATCTAGCCCCATGCCCGCTGTCGGCTAGCGAGCACTCTGTTCCCCTTATGCTTCCCTTCTATCTAAAAGTGTCTTAAACCCTAAAGTATTCTATATTATTTATGCCCTTTCATGTTACTAAGCCTCGAGGGGTCACGTCGAAGGTCCATTGTAGTGCCCGTGCACTACAGAGGCCTCCCACTACTGCCAGTTTCCGTACCTCTTCTTTCCACTCGTTGAACATCAAATTGGTCCCATAGATAGGACATTGCATAGGTCGAGTGTAAACTGTCCATAAAGCGTTAGACCAGCTCAGTTATTCTGCTGAAAGCAGATCCAATACATCCCATAAATATGCCTCTAACTCGTTGTCTGTCCGAGTTACGCTTTTCCATTCCGAAATTCGCAACTCGCTTCTGCAGCAACGAGAGAAACCCCCGCGTGTTGTCTCCCTTCCCATGCACAGTCTGCTGCACAAAATTTCCGGGGGCCGAACATGTGCACTTTTAAAACTTGGGAGGTTCCTGGCCTGCTGCATCTCTCGACAGAGCTGGTCAAATTTGTGGTGCACAGGCACTACAATGGACCTCAGGCGCAGACTCTAGAGACTTAGCGTCACGAAAAGGAACAAATACAGTGGAATATCTCAAGGAATAAGACACCTCACAGTAGAAAAGAAGCATAATAGGGTCTTAAGGGCTCATCAGCTCACACCAGCTTCGGGGCTGGGTGTGAGGCTGGTGCGGTGACTCAGATGCTGGCCCTCAACGAGGGTCAGGATCAGTTCTATTCCTCTGAGGATTTCCTCCAGGAAGAAATAAAGAACTCGAATGCTTTTTGAATAGTTAATGGATATTATAGTGAGAATAGCGAGAATTACGAGTTTAGATCCTTAGTAGCACTGTGTGCGCCTAGCCACGTAGCTTAGGGCTCATACGTTGTGACAGCAAAGGGTCGCACTACAAATTCCTTGCTTTCGTCCACCTTGTAGAGGAGTGTCCCTTACTTATATCTTAAGAGCAGCCCTCCATAGTGGGTCGTTGACCTTCTGGTGAACCTGGGTTGGAAGAATTCTTGCTCTTTTCTATCCCATGATGTCAAGACAGCCTCACATGTAACCAAAGCAGAGCTCCACCTTTAGTATGCAATATTTTATGTGTTTGCTGGGTACTTATTCAATAAGTGGCAGCGCGCGTCTACATCCGTCTGCTTGTATTAACGAAGCCCAAACGGAGGCACAAAAAGGCAACGAGCGGGGCAAAATTGTCAGGTTGGCAGTGTTGCCGTGATTCTAGTGAAGACTCCCCACATACAGTGCCCTCTTAAGTGTGTTGTCGTATTGCCTCTTCCATTTATTCTCAGAGTCTATTCTCCTCTTGGGGGCAATCTGCGCTCCTGCCTCTCCTTCCAGCTAGCTCGGGGCCGCCGCCCATTTCTGCCTTTCATATGTCGGGGCTTGTCCTATACTTTGAAGCTCGCCCGGCCGCAGGACACGCAACCTGGGTGATCCTGCCGCTCAGCTATTGCATTTCACTAGGATGAGTTGCCCGTTCCTAAATAGGCTACAAAATCACAGATTCGGCGTAGGATGCCGTCACCAACAAGTGGCCAATATCTACGGGCTACAGGTCGGCAGTAGAGCATACCAGCCAGAGAACAGGGTTTTATGTTGTTTTTTCTTCTTTCCTCGTTCGATTGAGAATGCAAACGAAGGCGCGTGCTCTCTCAGGGAAGGTGAGAGGGGCAGACGCTGTATGGCCTACGGGACGTTGGTTCAAATGCCTTTACCTGCGTACACACTATGGACTTTGAGATACCTACTCATCAATTGTCTACGGTCGTAGGGTGTGCAGCAAGAGGGCCTCATGTGTGAATGTAGACTCGCCTGCCTTGCATTATTAGTTGGTGCTTCATGCGATGCAATGTACCTCATGCCGCCTCATCGTGCACCAGACCCAGGAATTTAGGCCGGTATACGTTAGTGGCGTAGAGCCGAGGTTGACGCCACCTGCTTTTTTGAAAACATCTGCGAACTGCCATCTACTGTAACACACGAAGGGCCTTGGATAAGACCTTCTACCCTCGTAACATTGGAAACTGGAAACTTATGTGGACATCAACCGCCAGCCTAGGCACGAGCAGAACCAAATGTACCAACTTTAGGCATGCCACACGCGTTCTAGCTAGTCACGTTGCATACTTCCAGACCGTGGCAGGGCCGGCTTTAGAGTTGGTCTCCACTACAAGATGTTCCTCGTTGCTGAGCCCGTTGGCATTTTAGAGCATTAGAGCTTTGCCACCTCTAAAAGTTGTAACACATTCTCGCTTTGAAAATATCTTCTAGCCTTTGTGTTCCACGCTGCAGGGCAATTCAATGATGTGTCTTTTCCACCCCCAATGTTGCAGCCACAGTCACGGCTGGTTCTACTCGGGTCGCTGCGCTTCCCTCTAATAGTTTACAAGCATGTCCATCTCACGCATTATACCGCATCTATAATACCATATTTTCGTTTGAAACTGTATTTCAGCCTCTGCGTTGTACCCCGTAGGGCAGTTCAAGGGCCTGTCTTTCCACCCCCCATACTGCGTCCTCAGGTGAGGAGTCTCGTTTCTCGCTCCTCGCTCCGCTGCTCATCCTCAAATAGTTTGCAAGAATCTATACTCCACTTATTATACAGCATTTAAAATTAGATGGTGTCTATGTCCCTCTCGTATGTTCCGTAAAGATTTACCCGGCGCCATTTCAGTAGCCGCACCACACTGCTGCGGGTGTGAGCAGGCTCCACCCCGTAACTGGGTGTGTAGAAACTGTTTAGAAGTGTAGGTGGATATGCTAACGCTAAACACGGGTTTCTGAAATAACAAATGGAGGAGGTAGACCATTGGAATTACCTCCGTGTCAAGGTTTAATAATATTGAGGCGACACTGGTTTCAGGAGTGCTGGTCACCGGCGTCAGAAGAGAGGATCGACTTCTTACTCCATTATTAGCAGTTTTGGGATCCGCTCAGAACAAGCCGATGAGGTGACAGTCTTCATTTTGAAGAAAAATTGTGGAACTTCATTTGTCTTATCGTATTTACTCTTGTTTCCGGGACAGTTTCTCGTGGCGGCCTACGGCAGCTTGGGGTTTGTGATGCTGAAACTGCCTGTACTCAGGATTTCTACAATCACTTCCAACAGCCACTTGACTATCGCTCATGGATGGTCATATAGAGCCTGCAAAAACGGCTGGGAGGGATCTTCATGAACTTTCCTCGCAAGTGGAGCAGAGCGAGACACTGCGCGTCCCTTCACCCCCCCCTGCATTGCCTTACGCAGATACGGCTGTGGGCCAGCAGCACATAGACCAATCCCCCTTTGAATATGATGAGACAAACCATGCAGCTAGTTCAGGGCGCTCGAAGCTGCGTGCCCGCAGCCAAACTCGTTCCAGCGTGTTGTGGCCCATTCTTGCCTTTGTTGTGGGCTCGTTAGTGATCGCATCTATTTGTAACCCTGCTCGCAAGCACACTCCAAAGTTGAGCTCTGGTGGGCGGCGATTAGCAGGCACAGACAATGGAAGTAAGGAGGGCGAAGAGGTGCTTACAGCCGACAGGCTCAGAGATATCTGCATCCAGTTGGGCGAGTGGACTTCCCATCCTCCCGCACCTGATGGACAGCGTTTGTCGCCCCTTACTGTGCAAGAATATTTCTTGGCTTTAGAGAGGGAGACAAGCTTGCCGCGTAGAAGTTCACTTCGGACGGCAGGCACGAGGTCTACCGTTGCTGGTATTGTTCACGTCGACGATGCTGGCGATGATGTGAAGCCGGGGCCCAGCTTGAAAATGCTCAACTCTTCCAGTGGCCAGCCTCGTGAAGGCACCCCAACAACGCAGCATCAACATGCGAATTTGCAGCATCCTGCCACTGCGCCGGCGGCCGTACGACCCCCTGAAGATGCGTGGATTGAACCTGTGGACTCTGAGAATCCAGGTGGCTCCGCAGACGTAAAGCTTCCGCTATATGGAAGCTCTGATCCCCTTACATCGTTTCCAGGACCTTCGATGGCGGAGTTACTTGGACAGGCCTTTGAACAAAAGCAGGAGCTGCCCAATGCACAAACACCCCAGCCTGCTGCCGAGGACTATCCCTCAGAGACCAAGTTGCTGGTCCCGCTGGAAAGGATGGTTCCTCAGCAGAGGAGTCCAGCGTACCCATTGAAAGAGTTAGAGTCATATTACACACAACTCTTGGGATTGACCCCTCAGATGTCGCACTTTTCATTTGTACCGCCGAGTGATGCACCTACCTATGCTGCCGCTTCTTCTAGCTACTCTACTGCAATCACTCCCACCTTTTTTGGCGCCCAGCAACAGCGCAGGGAAGATGAGTCTGGCGAAGCCTCCGGCGGCACCATATATCGGCTCAAAGATTTGCTTATCTGCAAAAGTCTTAGAAAAGCAGCGCAGCGGAGTTTTTCACTTGGCGCCAATAGAAAGGATGCCACCAAGCATCCTTATGCTCGGCTCCCCAAGCTGCAAGATGATGTGCGCATTCCGCCATCTAGTGTGAATTCGCCAAGAGCTGCTGTTAAGGTTTCGCAGTACCTCTCCACGGAACTGGGGCGCTTCAGGATTATCTGCAAAAAACGTACCCTCGAGCAGAAAGACGTGTACCGTTTGCTACGAATAGCGGGTAGACTGGCGAAGTACGCTCAGGAGATGATGACCTCCACGCCGAGGCCATTTCCCTCGGATGCCGTCGAGGCGTTGGGCCGTCGGTTCCTATTGATTAACGCTTTGCACTCGATAAAGAGGATCCTGGGGCATCGAGTGCGCTGGGACATGTGGTGGAGGGACTTCACCTCGTCTATTCCTTCGGACTACTGCCGCCCTCAGCCAAACAAAAATTTGCAGATGTCACAAGAACTTCATTCTCTTGCCTTGCAGCTCAGCACCGCATTAATGAAGTACAAGATTGGCGATGCTCCTTCAGACGAAGAAGTCATCGCCCTCAAGATGAAGTTGTTCCTCGGACGTACGTGCATCAGATGCTTCCGTAGGCCGGACTGGAGCCGTTGGCGAGAAGACGGGCAAAGACCCTAGTGGTACCACGCCGTCACAGCACTTTCCGTGTACCGCAAGGAGCACTTGTCTCCCCTTGGCAGTATACATGCAAGTCACTGCTTCAATGAAGCGCATTGTTAGGGTGGGGATTTCATTTCACTTCCTTTGATTTGTGTTATCACCGTCTGCGGTGGCCAAATTTTTGTGCATTTTTTTCGGTGGCCAAGCGTTTTTTTTTTTTCCCTCCCCCACCTAATTCCGTCCCTTGTGAGCTCAATGGATTTATTACTTAAGCAGGACGAGGAGCCAGCGGCTCCTCGGGTAAGCACACTGACCGACAAGTCCAGCGGTTCCCACCCGATGCCCGCTTTCGTCCAAACAGCCAGGCATTTGTCCTCTATGCATTTTAAGGAGGTACCGGCTCTATGGACTACCTACGGAAGGGCGTCGAATGTGTACGTCAGTAATCTAGGGAGGTAAACATGCAGTTTTCTGAACCCCGCTCAGTGAGCAGCAAACATCGGGCTGAGCAGTAATTGCAGAGCCAATGGACAACCTTCCATGCGGCTCATTACCAGCACATGCGCGGGCACATCGTTGCATAAGCGTAATGCGAGTTTGTTGCAAACGAACCACGCTCACTGTCGGGACTGCTGCTCTTGCTATCTAGCCACTGCAGCAGCTGCAGCGAAAGCCCGCTGGTCTTTTTGGCAGACTTTTTGCTATCACGCTAGCAAAAATCACAGGCGGTCCGCCGTCCGCCCAGAAAGGGGCAGCCGCTGTAAGCAGTCCGCTTGCTGCTCCAGGCTGCCGTCCTATAGTCAACGGAATAGCGGTTAAACAGCTCTATAGCACACCAAAGAGGTGGAAAGTAGACCACGAGCGGCAACCGTTGCTGGAGGTGCCTAACACCCCCGGTGCCTCAGCGAGCGACGCACCACTGTACGGGAAACGGTTGCTGCAGGTAGTTTAGAAATTCTCCAACATCGCTCTTTCTCCTGGACATACGGCAGGAGCATCTGCCGGCAGTGCGTCTGCCGCTGCAACGCATGTGCGCTCCATGTAGCTGCAGCGGCAGCCGTCTACAAAGGTGGGTGAACTGGAACCTCTGCTGTGTGGCTTAGCTGTAGCCACGAGCTGTGGTGGTGCCACCTGCTCCGCTCACAAGGGGCAGCGCCAGCAAGCAGTTCTACCTCCCCCTGTTGCAGCAAGGGAGGTAGTCATTTGCGAAATCCTCCTCCCTGGTTCCCCAGGGTAGGCGGAGGATGGGTCCAAGCAGCACCAGCTCGTCCTGTTTGCTTCCTCAGAACAACATCGAAACTGCCACCAAGAGCGGCAGCACCAGGACTATCCGAAGCAACGTCAACAGAGCACGAAGCAGGAATGAAGTGGGAGGAATACGACAATATGAACAGCAACACTAAAAGCAACACTAAAACCCGTATCACTGCCACCTACAACTACAGCGGCCAAACCTCCATGAGTGGCATCGACAACAGTCCTTACGCATTGCGAGTGGCCTGTTCCGCGATAAACCAGGGACCCCAACAAGAAGTCACTAGCTTGGACTCTCCTGCTGCAGCCTAGTCCAAGCTGCGGCCCTCCGCTGGGCCCTCCATCAGCTCGCTAAGGAGGCCTGCTGAAATTGCGACACTTGCTGGTGTCCCTACAGAGGAGGGATGCTTGCAGCTCCTGCAGAGAACCAACAGCAGCAGGAGGGGAACGCAAGACGAAACGAATGAATTCCCCAATGCAAACACGGCGTTCCTACTGCCAACAACTTCTTCCACGCGCGCCATCGTTAGCCAACCGGACCCAAAGAAAAGGCCGACACTAGTCTTAGTCTGTTGCATATACTCGCTTTCCAATAAATATGCGCTGTAAGAAACTGCATGTGCACCCGAAAAGAACCATAGTTTCGGAGAACTGACCAAAGGTCTGGTGGGACGGGGTGCAGTTGGGCGCAGGGGGCATCAGGGCCAATCCTCCCATTCCTGGAAGCATTGTCATGGGCTGCATGCTGTAGTCCGGAACATAATCGTTGGGGGCACTCTGCTGCAGCTGCTGCTGCTGCTGCTGCTGCTTGCCCAGCTGGTCCAGCCGCGTGTTTACGTCACGCACTACCTGTTCCGCAAATCATAGAAGCCATATCTCGTCAGCAGTTCCAGCAGTGGTGAAATGTGATTTGCAGCCCAAGTGCATGCTGCTATTTTCCATCGGGCGGGGCACCCTTACGTGGATAAGGTAGGGCATAATGAAGTCGACCACTTTGTGGCGCCAGGCCAGCTCAAGCGCAACGTCCGGCTTCACGAGGTCACAGCAACTGTGAAGACAAGCTGCGAACGCTTCTGGATCTTTCAAATCCGTTAAGAAATACCTGCAGATACGCAACCCACCAACGAGTTCAAAATAGTTGGAATCGGCAAGGGCGTAACTAAACCCAGTAGATACTAACAAGTGACGCATAAAGGTACCGAATATTTCATGGCATTCACGTGAGGCAAATAATCTCCCCAAGCAACCCAACTCGCGGCCGGTAAGACACTGCACTGCCCTGCATCGACAGACGCTTGGCAATGTCTACTGAATATTGCACAGTTACAGCTCAACGGGCACGGATCACGGAGCGTCAAGTGCACAAGAATTCGGCGTACTTGAGCAGGTCTTCCACGAGCTGAGCGCTGCCAGACTCCTTTGCGGTTTCTATGCAATCTTGAAGCTGCGCATCTTTCTTGGAAAGTTCGATCGCCAAGGAGTATTTCTTGTTCTTCTGATACAGGAGAGCCGCAATCCTGAAACACAGCATCGCCCGGTCCAGAGGGTCGCTGGACTGATACGGCGGACGCCGCCACCGCGCACTGCTGTTATACGCTTCTTAATGCTGGACTTTTCACGGGTTAAGGATAAAAAGTCTACGGTTTGGGCGGGATGCTCCGCTTTCCCCCTTAGCATGCTGAGGCAAGCTGACTAGCCGCTTCTCATGAGCAAAGTTCCGCTGCATCGGAAGAACCAGGACATTTTTGCCACAGATCCAACCCCAAACTCTGGACAGCAGATCCCCCGCCAAGCTGAAGACAATTGTGGCTAACCTGCGCATGCCAAGTTCGTTGTGCCCCTCCAGCTGCTTTGCCAAGCCCAACTGGTCGAAGTTATCGCACTCCGTGATGAGCTCTCGAATGCGCTCCTCGTCTTGAGCCTCCACAAGGAGTTCCAGCATAGCTTCGTTGACTGCTGCGACATTTAAAGGAAGCTGCTCTTGTAAATACTTCTCTATCAAGGGCAGATGTCCCGCCTTGCGCAGTTGTTGCACTACCCTCGAATGGTCCACTTTTCGGTCCATGCCCTTGAGCAGCGCACACAGCTGCAGCGGATGTTCTTCCAAGTAAAAAGAAATAGCACGGTAGAGCAGCTCCACATTCGAGACCTTCTGTACAACCTGAGGCACAGGCACAGCGACAGCGCTACCCCACAACGCTAACTTGCTAGTGTCGCCAGTCCCTATTCCTTCTTCCGTTGTAGTAACGAACCCTGAACTCGTCCGCGATCCCTTCGTCTCTCCTGTGAAGAGCGAAGAGAGCGGAGATTTGGCCTCCACATCCCGCCTCCCTGGTGCAAAGGCTGTGGCCGGTGGCTGCAAATGCGCCGTATAAGACAAACCTGAATGAACTGGTCGTGTTGCCAAGCCGTGGGATGGAGAATCATGCAGTTCGCCGCTTGCTCGTACTCGTCGTAGATGGTGTGTAGATACACCGCTTCCTTCCAGAGGCAACAATTCTCGCAGGTTCTAATGAGTCGAGGGATGTTCATGCGCGCCTTGTGCTGTTTGCAGTGATCCATAAGCTTGGCACTGTCATATGTAGCATACAGCACTCCAAGCTCAGTGAACAGCCCCACGTGCGTCCGCTCCCCTTGAGCTCCTGTCTCCTGAAGGAGTGCAATAAGAGAAAGCAAACCCTACAGGTCATCCACACTGCCAACAGTACATGCCAAGGCCGCTCTGAAATCCAGCGCTGGGACCCACCAGAAGCTCCATCAACTGCTTGTGCAGGCCCCATCTCTCGTACTCCTCGACCAAAGCGTCGAGCAGGTCAGGGTGGGCAATAAGCTGCAGCCCGGCGGTATGAGCGCACTTTATGTCTCCTTCGTTCAAGGCCCCAAAGGCCACCTCCTTCCACGTCTTGGGGTTCTTTGCTTTCCGCGCGGCATCCACAGCTGCCCCAAAGTCCTTCATCCGCACAAAGCAGCTCGCCAGCTTGCTGTAGTTTGGTAGACTCTGGTACAAGATTTTTGCCGCCTGAGAAAAAGGGGACACAGCACGGCAGGCACGGTCTCAAGCGCGTCAAACAGACTCCTTTGAAGCAATAGATGCAAGAGCCAAAAAATGGCGGGTTTCTGTCTTCAGTCAAACAGCGTGGTGGCGAATGTTGAATGATCTTTGCTCCTGTTGTCTGCTGCATCCAGCACACATACTTGATAGCGACCCTGGTCGAAAAGCCTGTCCCCTACGGCCTGAACGTTGGCAGTGTTGGGCCCATTGAGGAACATCTCTAGGTCGTCGAGTCTCTCAGTCATGGCGTAAGAGTAGAGCAGCTCCGAGTCCAGAGTCTGATCTTTGATGGTGACGCTCTTGCGAGCCATGAGCAAGTATTCTGCCAAGGCCTCAAAGGCGCCCTGCTCAGTTGCCTTCTCGACGACCTCCCTGAACACTTCGCCATCGTTGGCCTTGATCAAAGAATCAACAGCCTCGACCACACGACCCTGCCGCAGCTGCGCTCTCCCTAGCTTGCGCCACACCTCCGCATTGCCGCAGCGCTGTGCGAATTCCTGGGCTCTTTCGAGTTCCTGCTCGCCGCCCCCTGCAGCAGCTTCCAGGAGTGTATCTGCGGCCTCTGCCAACAACCCAAACTTTCTGTAGATCGTTAGTGCCTCCTCCCTAAGGCCGTTTTCCAGGGCCACCTGCGCAATCGCCGCGCCGTCGAAGTTCTGCAGCCGGTTGATGTATCCCATAACGCGCGAGGGCTCTGCTTTGATTGCTGTTAAAATAAGTAGGTTCTGCAAGTTCTGGTTTGAGCTGAAGTCGCTGTTGTGCAGAACAATCTTTTCCAGGAGCTCCGTCAGCTCCTGCGGCAGCTGCGCGCTGATGAAGGCATTTACTGCCGCTGACACCTCGTCAGCAGAAGATGACTCGGGAAGGGCTGAAGAGACCACTTGGTCTATCACCGATCGCCGATAGTTATTTTCAGGCCTCAAGACGTAGGCCCACAGCTCCGCGCACTGACGCTCCACGAGGTACCTGCATCCACGCAGGACAAACAAACAAACACGCAAGTAAGAATCCCACTGGTTGTTTCTTCGCTGCACTCGCAGGATGAGAAAGACTTACCGGGCCTGAAGTCGGAAAAGGCCGTTCTTGTTCGTAAGCTCCACGAGTTGCGTGTCACAGGGCCCCCAAGCTCTCTTGTACGCTATGAACGCCAAATGGGGATCCCTCTCTTCGCAGTACTTGCCCACTTCCATCGAATCATAGAAGGCATTTGTCTTCAGAAAGTTCTCCGCATCGCTGAAGGAACCGGATGCACACAAGAGTGTTCCTCTTCGTTTTTCACCAAGCAACTAATTCTTAACCCCCCTATAAAAGTCACTTTTATCAGCCGCCAGAGTCTTTCCCACCCGTCAGCAGCTACTCCAGAGCAGTGGGCGCTGCATTTACTAGTTCGCCGTTCAGCAACCTTGACAAGCGCGCGCTTTTCCCGAAGATCTAACCTCAACTAAGCGTTTTAGCGATCACTGCCATGACTACGCACTGTTACGGTGTCTGCAAAGCTCGGTAACTCCACGCGGCGCCGTACCGGTTCGTATCAATAAATATCTTCGCCAGGGCATTGTGGACTGCTGGGTCTTGATTTCCCTCCGCCACACGCTGCTCAAGCCACTGCAGCAACAGCCTCAGCCTGTTCCTTTTCTCAACCTCCTCTACAAGCTGGGAGGCGCTGCAGTTCCCGCGGACTGCCTGCAGCAGCTGCTTGATGAAGTCTTCTGGGGCGTCGAGGTCTACGAGCGCCCCCACCACCAGCGGGGCGTTCGCCGCATTTACGCGGGAAACATACACCTCAATGTAGCGCAGCAAGGAGTGTTTGTACAGGTACTCTGTCAGCTCAACCACAAAGCCGTGCAGGTCGCAGACGTATATTAGGGGTCTGGGGTCACTCAACTTCGCTTGCTGCGGTTGATCGCACAGAAAGAGCAACACACAAAGTAGGAGCAACCCATTCCAAAAGCAGATTACACGCTAAGAGAGGGAGACCGCTCCAAATCCGTGACGCGCAGGGTGAGCGGGGACTGTAAGATCCTTGCTGCATCCAACGGCAGCAGGGAAGGCCTGTGGGGAGGGCAGCGCCGCATGGCCTATCGATGTTCGGCACCCATCTATATCTGCCTGTAATGTTCATAAAGAGCCTCGAAAGAGGCATCTACATTATTTAGGAGGAGGCCTCCAAAAACCCGGGAAAAAATGCATACATATCTCACCTTGAGAAACTCCTTGACGCGCTGCGGCTCGTAATGCTTGCTTTCTCTGCAGACGCGCTCAACCTCCTGAGTGTGGTTGAGTTTCGCTGCCGCCTCGATGTATTTAAAGTGGACCTCTGGGTCTGTGGAGAAGGCGAGGATGGATCCTAGGAAGTAGAAAATGCCTTCGTAGCTGCTGAAACGCTCGAACATGGCGATAAGACGCTCCGTACCCAGCTGCTCATGGAACTTGATGGCCACACCCACCACAGCCTGTAGGTTCTGCGACGATGCACGCAGCATATCAGTCAAGATCTCCACACACACTTCCGGGGCCATGCGGCCAAAGAACTGCGCCATCCACTCCTGCGATATCTTGCCGCCCGTCTGCAAGAGCACGCGCTTCACATCTGTAAGCTCCGTGTAGTTCTCGAGGGCGCGCTGGTACAGCCCCGCTGCCTCGCACAGCGCTCCCACTTTTTGCCTATCGTAGTGCGTCAGCATTTCCATTTGGAATATAGCCTCGGCGACTTGCGGGGAATGCTTCAGGTTTATTTCAAACAGCCGCGTTTGAAGGGGCCCTTGCTCTGGCTTGTTCCCCTTCAGGTACTCCAGCAACAGGGAAGACAACTCTTGGAAGCGCTGCTGCTGTAACAAGACATCGACCACTTGGTTCGGGTCCACGAGCGGCGGTTCTGTAGCCAGCAGTTTCTGAGCAAAGGCCACGGCACCCTCCGGGTTGGTCGCTAGCATCGAACGCAGCAACGCGGAGTAGTCCGCCTGCATGCGAGTTTGAGCTGCGTACTCCAGCAGCTCATCGGTCTTGCCTTGCTCGACCAGCATCAGCATGACCTTCTGGCCAGCCTTGGCCTTCTTGTAGACCTGCGTGGCAAGCGCTGGATCCAGGGGCCTCAGCACATCTCCCAGCTCCTCCGTACATTCTAGTTTGTCTTCTCGTAGCCAAGTCGTAACGAAATCCTTCCTTCCTTGGGCCACCACCGGGCGCACCAATTCCAGACTCTCCACCGCATTCAAAGACCCGTATTCCAGGAGAGTTGAGAAGTACAGCAAGATGGCGGATGTCTGTCCCGGCTGTGCCGGGACCCCCTTAAACTGCTGCAACACTTGCGGGGTCCGCAGCCGTCCTGACTTGAGTGTGGCACAAATGCGCGCAGCTCCCCGGTAATCTCCGCTGGCGAAGTGTTGGGTGAAGGCCTGTATGTGTGCCACACACACGACACCGAAGCCAGGTGTCCAGGTCCAGAAGGGTTGCCAGCTACTCTCTCAAGAAACTAGCATAAATCAGCGACGATTAGCGGCGGCTAGCAAAAGGCAAGCTGAAGGTGGCACATGTTGGACCACATGAGTAAACAACAAATCCGCAACAAGGGTGAGGCACGTACTGGTGGATTATTAATGTTAGTACTAGACTTACATCTAAATACTCAATTCTACGTGGGTTCAATTCCCAGACAACCCATAATATTTTTATTATAAAAAACGGAAATAACGGGATTCATGATCCGCACCTGAACAAGAGCGTCATCAGCTCCTGGAAGGCCGTAGCGCTTCGCCAAACTCAGGTAGATTTGAGCCCTGTTTGGAAGGTGAGGCAAACCATGTTGCATGTAGGGGCCCAGCAGACCCACGTTGACGGTTGTGAGCGCCACGACGCCCTTTTTGTGGACAGTGATGACACCTCCTGTCTGCGGAGAATCCGCAGTGAGAAATACTGGATCCTGGGAAATGCGGTGTCTCAACAGCTGCGTGCCGGTGAAGGCATCGAAGAGCAGCAGGAAGCCTCCCTTGGTGACTAAGAACACGAGGCCGAGCTTCTTGCTAAGGTGGACAGCAAGGGGGAAATCCGAAGGCGCATCTGGAGAGAGCGCGATGTCTGTGCACACGCGAAGGGGCGGCTTGCCGTCTTCCCGCTTGGGGGCCAAGTCCCTCACGTGGAGTTTGAACTCGGGGCTTCCCCTCTTCTTCTCAGCGAAGCAAATGACCGGCTGGGGGCCCAGTGCCTCGTCCACCACCAGCCCCCCAAAGCAGGCCGCATGCCCCTCAAGTTGCTGGTGCTTCTTGAGCTCCATAGAATACAGCTGCAGGGAGCCGTCTATTGTCTTCCCTCCATCCTGCGTGCTGATGCCAGTGAGGACACACCACTTCATCTCCTTGTCGGTGGAGTATCCGATGATCTGCACTCCCTCCGCCAGCCGGCCCTCTCTCTCGCAGATTTTCTGTGGTTCCCCCGCATCTGTCCCCTCAGCCAAAGTCCAGTGCCAGACAGCCTTGTCCGTGACTAGGGCGAGCACACGGGGCGCCACCCACCGCCAGTACACAATAGATTCCGACATAGGGGCAGTGCCCATACGGGCCTTAGTCTCCAGGTTCAACACCTGTACCACCTGCTGCCCCCCATCAGCCTTAGCTCGCAGCGCAACAATGGGGTCCGTCGGATGGTGCAGCGCCGCCTCCGCCTGCGTAGGCTTCTTTGTCACAGAATACGCGCCAGGACTTCCTGGGGACTCCAAGGCCTCCTTGGGGTTCAGCGACACGAAGTACAACTCGTTGCTCTCTACATCTCGCACCACCAAATGCTTGTCGCCATCCACGGCCACGTTGCCAAACCGAAATGAGGCGCTCTTCACCCCCGTGTCCCCCAGCTGCGCCCCCAAACACAAACACACGCACGGCTGCAACTCCCCTACCGGCACCCCCCAAAACCACACCGTCGCAAAACGCAGCAACCGAAAAATGGACTCGCCAACGTATGTAGCGGCGGCAAACACAAGGAGTCGACAACCCGCAGAGACACGACTGAAAACGTGCCGGCTCGCCGGGTCTATCTGGCTCTTAAGTGCAAGGGCACTCGACAGATGGACCCCATGCAAGTGTGAAAACCAGTGGGACCTTACGTTGACAATTTGAGTGAGCTGTACAGGCAGCTGCTGCGCCATCTTGTGGATGGAACCTCGAAAACAAAACAGATGCAGGTATCAGCTGCACATCGCACACGCACAAACCGCAACCACCATGCGCCTTAAGCAGCACGAACTCCCATCCCCAGAGGATCTGACAAGCCTCCAGAAACTCCAAATGCACATGGGACAACTTGCTCTTCTAATTTTATTTCAAGGGCCTCCGACGGCGCAAACGAACAAGGCCGGCCTGGCCCCGTCTGCAGTGGCAGCTGGCTTAGCTAGTGAAGCTGTTCCCTGAGTTATCCTAGCTCAAACGGTCCCTAAGCTTGGCCTCAGCACAGCGTTTGCACAAGAGTCGAATATAGAGCCCTCCTAGAAACAAGTGGAAGCAGGCAAAACTCCGAGGGATGCTCAAGAGCTCATCTGTAAGGGCTGTCACGCTGGTGTCTAGTCGAAACACGTGCTTCCAGCTGAAGAGGGAAGCTGCCAGACCTCTTGAAAAAGGATGCCATGGTGTACTTTGCTGCTGGTAAACAAATACTCACTCTTGAACCCAGCCTGTTAGGCGGCGAGGCGCCGGGAGGAACCGGAGGACGGCCTGTAGTGCTTGGCACTACAGTGTGCCTGGAATTTTAAGAGGAACGTCAGAAACACAATAGAGAGATGAAACAAGACAGAATTGAGCCTTGTTGTCCCTCTCTAGAGGAATTAGCTTGAGCCTAATGCCAACAAGGCACGCGTGACAGTGTTTGGGGCTGGATGTGACTGCGCGCACAGCGCAGGAATAAGTTTGGAAGAGCTGTTCATTCCTATTTTTCTCGAAAATTGCCGACCCTTATAAGTCATGTTTTGTGTCTTTCCACATGCGGTGAGGTTTTGGGTGTATTCGGTGCCTGCACGTGGAGGTGTCGGTTGCCGATGTCGCTCTAATGCGAGACGGACGTGTTTCCGTGAATGTTAAGCATATGTAGAATGAACATTCATATGACAGGGTTGGGTAGTTTGTCGATGGCGTGGGAACAGAGGTTCCCTCGTTGAGCTTCTCGTTTGCTGCTACCTCAGGAAGGGGTCAGGCCTTCTGAGCTGTGCATGCCTGCAGCTTCGCCTGTGCGAGTACAATTCTCATTTCCTGACATATTTGTTCCCCAAATATGTTTTTAAAATAACCCGTTTTATTATGTCATGTCCCAGAGCTTTGACTTCAGGCCCCGTCTCATGGGGGAGTGGGTTCAGTGAACAGTATAACGAGGGTCCTTGATCTCCAGCGACAGCCGCGAGCAGCAGTAAAGCCAGTATACTGAAGGCGATAAATAGCAAAAGGTTCATAAAAAGCATCTGACCACATATGCCCCCCCAGGCCCTTTAGGCACGCCTTACGAAGGGCCCAGTTCCCCGTTAAGCAGTCACTTCCGCACCACACAGAGACCCCATACTTCTCGATCGATAAAAATTCGCCTCGCGTCTGCCACTGTATGTCTACATGCCCTTCTCAGCCGTCGTACCAGCAAACCCCAAGTCTTCACTATACTCGGGCTGGCGAGATTACGCAACGTACCCGTATCCAAAAGCTCCTCACACTTACGTCGAAGGATCTCAAAAGCGAGCACAGCTGACATGCCCACATTGCACTGTGTCCCTTGGCACTCGATACTCTGTTGCGTATGCACTCTCACGCCACGACTGTGGAATGCGCCCAAGCTGCTCCTCATCGGAAGCGACTAGATTATCCATTAAGTTGACCGCACATTTATCCTTTTTGCTACGGGGGACTCCGGTATTACTCTGTCCCTCCTATGGATGGTTTCCCTTGTTTGCCCTAACAAAAGTCAAGCTCCCTTGTTCTCCCTACCCACTGAAGTCCTTCTCTCCCTTGTTGCAGTAACCTGTTTCCAGCTTGGGGACACTTTGGTAGCATTCGGTCCTGCCGGTACAGCAAACACCTGCTCTTCACGTTTATCTTTGCGCCTAGGGCGTTTGTCTCCTGCAAATCGTAGGCTCGGTCGTTTAAACTTGTTTGTTGCGCGCTCCTGTGGTTAGGCCCTGTGGGGCTTCGGGTCTTCTTACAGTTCCTTTGACTGTGTATAAATGGTGTTGCATAATCTCTAATAAAGTGTCCGAGTCCACTACGCCTCATCCACACTTCTCCCTGTCCTTTTGCGTGTTTTCCCTGGCTGGGACATGCCCGTGCCTGGTGACGTCTCGCCTGACATTCATAGCAAGTTATTGACCCCTTCTCACTCCCCGTATCTCTATCCCCGTATCCCTATCTAAGTTCGCGTTGGGGCTCCCTGAATCCCTGTATCCTCTAATCTGTAAGGTCCATATACGCCCGTAGTCTTCTCCCAACTCTGCACTGTTGCTTATTTGAGTTCGAGATATTGTGCCAGTGCCATAGGTGCTTCTCCCATGTCCAGTATTGTTCCCATCCTTCACACTTGACAGCGATGACAACTTCTACGAGTAGCTCGCAGCAGCCATGCTCTGCTAACTCTGCCTCGCTGACCGCTACAGCGCTCTTCACTACTGGTGAGGGCCGCTGAGTGTACTCATCGGGATCCTTAGTCCACCTAATTGTGCACAGTTTTCGCATCAGTTGACTTTTAGTCGTGCTGCGGGCGAATCTTCTGAGTACTCGCTCCTTCACTAGGTCCCAACCTCTCATTTCTGTGATGTCCTGCAGGCAGGTCCAGCAAGCCAATGCTGGGCCAGCAAAATACCCCGTGAGTTCGCTACATATATAGTATACTCAGCGGTTCTCATCAGTTGTGGAGAGCTTGGTAGCGGCCAGTGAGGCAGAGTTAGTGAAGTCGATCACAAAAGGGGGCGGTGCCGTTACTGGCATGGATTCTCTGCGCACCTCCTGCTATCTCGTGCAATGTGTTTTGGCGCTTCGGCCCTATGGACCGCCTGTTTCCCGCAAGATAGATGGTGAGTGGACATTGTGATTTGTGTTTTCTATATTCCCGACTACCGTTCCGCCGCGTATACGCATCCCTATGCCTCTACCCGGCTCCTGCATAGAGTGCTTCGACGTCTATTTTTTCCGGGGCACACTCCCGCTGGTTCGGGAAGGAAACAATGTAAGGTGGGAGAAGAGAAGATAAAAGCAAAGAAGAGAACATAGACAGTAGGTTCTCGGGACAGCCCCCAAATGTAGTGAGCCAGGCCTGCTCAGTTCGTAGATCCCCCACTGCTTAACTACTGCGATCTTGCTCCTATAGTCCCTATTCTCATACGAGTATCTGTTACTGAGAGTAAGCACACAATTATATGGATCATAACTCGGAAAGAACTCAATATACCGCACTAACTATAACTGGTGAGCAACAGGCGGTACGTGCAGGCGGTGAGGCCCTGTGCGTGAACTCCCTAATGAGCATATGACCCAATTAACCTCGCAGAGACATGGAGGACAACCATTACTCCAGGAATTAGAAATACAAGAGAAAAATCTTTAGGCCATAGGAACTCTCTTCCTCTCCCTTGCCCGGTCGCGCTCTCTGACCAACGTCGCCAACGGTGCATCGTGGGCCCCAGGTCTGGGGCCCTTGTGCTGCTTAGGCCAAGCCTACCGCCTGTAGATTTAGTTTCCTCTTCCTCTTTAACTTTCGGATTTAGTGCTGTTACTCTTTTCTTCACGCATACTCTTTCCCGTGGGCTTTTCGGGGATCCAGCGTAGTGCCGAGCACAACAATCACCCTTCGGATGCAGGGGGACACACTGCGGAAGTAGAGCTAGTGGCATACTTCCCGGCATGTTTTATGAGGGGTCCACTGCTTTGCTTACAGCATTGTAGAGGAGGGCTTTTTCTGCGGCGAAGGGCTGCGTGGAGCGAGGCCGGACACATTGGAATCTCCACGCGTCCCACACAAACGTTGCCCCATTCATCCGCGGTTGTTAGTTCCACACCTGTGGGCCGGCATTTTTGTAGACAACAATGTACATTGACGGGGTCCCCTCTGTCTTCATCAGGCTCCGCGCCTGTACCTGCGCCTGTCTGGCGGGTTGCGGTGGTCGGCCGAGTGAATGTGGGTAAGAGCAGCCTGTACAATCGATTTTTGATGGCGAATGGAATGTCGCCGTCGCAGCCAACACACCACCAGCTTGCCATTGTCGATCCCGATCCTGGGACCACTCGCGACCGCAAGGAGTCCGTTTGTTCATGGGGACCACGGAGCTTACTGCTCGTCGATACACCTGGAATTGAGACTAGTATGGAAGACCCACCATCGAAACCAATGCAACATATATATGAACAAGTAAGACACCTGTGAAGGGTGAACGGGGACACCGGATGGTATATTTCGTGCGGTAATGGACTACAGGTCATCCATTTGTGTTCACTGTGCAGGTCACTCGAGCATTGGAGACGTCTGACGTAATTTTGTTCGTTGTTGATGCCAAGGAGGGCATCACGCCCATCGATGAAATGTTTGCAAGGCAGCTGCGGGAACTCATAAAGGAACAACGGACAGCTGAAGAGCAAACAAAATGCCGAGCCGAGCATCATCAAGTTCAGCCTTCAGTCAGCTCTTGCAGATCTCCATCAGTCATCCTCGTGCTCAACAAGACAGAAGGGATAGAGGGGGTGGAATGCATAGGAGACGCCTATGAACTGCAGCTGGGACACCCAGTAGCAGTGTCTACAAGGACGAAGCAAGTACGACAATGGAAAGCATGCACCTCTAAAATCACAGCAGCTTTTAGTGATAGATATGTGACATAACGGGGAAATGGAAGCAACCGCACAGATGTTGTGGACTGGGGGATGGCGAAACGGCATTAGTGGACTTCTCTGCAACGCTGCCACAGGGTTTCGAGGACTTATATGAACGAATCAAGGAAGCACTTAAAGAACAAGAACAACACCAACGCGCCCCCTCAATACCTCGGGGACAGGTATCCATTTTGCTTCCTACTTCAAACTGCTGTGGTCTTTTCTAGTTAGCCACATGGGAGCTGGCGCTTGAATGGAAGGCAGCTCCTCCTGGCATTTACCAGTGGCTTGGTTTGGCGCTAGTGACGTGCTCATGCCTATTTTTTGCTTTTCTTCCTCAGAGTACGGAAAATGTCTCTCACAGAGGAGTGAGAGACATTTTCTCCCACAGAGAAGCGGCAGCGGAAGCGTGGCTTGAGGGCTTATCCCGACGATACGGCCGTGGTGTGCAACCAGCACTAGTGTATAACCAATCGTTAGAGGGCTATTCAAACTTGCCTTGGTCACTGAAGAAGGCACCAGTCGACGGTGTTATTTCTGAAGAGCTGGATAAGCTCGAAGACAAGACAAGCCCTGGCGAGGAAGAAAGGCAAAACAGAGTGGAATCGCAGATATCTCGAGTAGACGCATCCCAGGCGCACCTGGCGGTGAGCCCAACTGACAATAGAAGAGCCAGCAAGTACATTAGCTTGTTTGTATTTGGGTCCGTTGCCGTCCAGCTGTCGGAGCAAGTCCTACGAAGTAGGGTTTCAACTAACTGGAGTGGCCACTGTACATGTCGTGAGTTTGTCGTGTGCTGCTTGGCTCTAGAATGCTTCATCTTGCACCGTCACGTTATTTGCCGCGTCACGCATAGAGAGCAAGGGATTGCGGGCTGCTGCCATATCACAGGGCCAAAGTCACTGGCTGCGTAAACGGCGTTGTTTGGAGGTGGACAAATTTAGCACTCGCCATCCAGCTCTTTTTTTTTGCAAAGATGCACCTCTACTTTTTGCGTGCACGGTTGGTTGCAGAAGCCCTTGATGGCACCTGGAGAACAGGAAGGCAGTGGAGGGATGCAACTGCAAGACACTAGAGATCAGGTAATTATCGACGAACTGATTGCCTCTCCGGAAGGCCAACCCCGTTTAGCTCTGCAAGACAAAGAAGGCGAATGCCCTATTCGGATAACTTTCATTGGGCGGCCAAATGCAGGCAAATCGAGTCTCATCAATTCCATCTTGAAGGAAAACCGATTAAAAGCAAGCGCAACGCCTGGCACCACAACGGACTCTGTTTGCATCAATTTTCGTTTCAAGAAGCAACATATGACGTTAATCGATACAGCAGGGGTTACTAGAGGTTGGAAGATGCGGGGAGATGACATGCTGCAGCAAGCATCATTACAAACGATGCGTAACATCCGCGGCTCGGATGTGTGTATCCTGTGTCTTGATGCCGCACGTGTTGAAGAGACCGGTCACGTGAGTTCTCATGATTTGTCGCTCGCCAACTTGGCAACAGAGAAGGAGGGGAGGAGCCTGGTTATATGTGTTACAAAGTGGGACCTTGTGGCTGCAAACAAGCAAGGTCACGTGCGACGATTGGTCCTTGAGCGTTTGCAAACAGGACTGGGGCATCTGAAGTCGTGTCCTGTGGTCTTCACATCTGCCACGCAGGCGCAGAATCTGAATACCTTGCTTAACAAATCCTGCCTTGTGTATAAGCAATGGTGCAGCCGCGTCCCGACTGGCACTTTAAATTCATGGCTTCAGCGCTACACCACCCACTGGCCCCCTCCATGGAGGCTGGGGTCGCAGTGCCAAGTGAAGTACATTACGCAGGTTCAGACGAAACCACCGACGTTTGTGGCATGGTCAAATGTGTACGCTCACTTCCCAACGCACTATAAACGCCAGCTAATCAATGCACTCAGGGAGGAATTCGGTATGAAGGGCATTCCCGTTCGCCTCGTGCTCCGCACAACTGCGATGCCCAAGCCCGGAACAAAGCTCACAAAGGCAGAAGCGCTGAAATGGAAGAGACTGGGGCCTCATCAGGTGAGCAGTACGCACGGCAATGGATGGCGACGCAGTTGCTCCCACACATACACCAACTACAACAAACAGATGAGCCTGATGCAGCTGCAAATCTCTTTTTCTTTGCCTTCCTGTTTCTCAGTATCTGGCGGCAACGAAGCTGTCTCGGAAGTACGTGGTAAAGAAGGGCGTACAGTAACCGTACCAGACGATCCCGTGCTGGTCTCCAGAAATACAGGCTCGCTTGCTCCCATGCTGCTGGGCCCATCCGTGCTACTTAGATACCGATCATGAATGCTGAAGAACTGTTAGCTCGTGCATGGTAAGCCAAGCGTCTTGGGTCACCTCCGTTTTCCCCGGAGCTGCGGTTTGTGCTTACCGTGCGAGCGTTCGCCCAACGTATCAGCGGTCGGCGCAAGACGGGGAACTTGCCTGTGCACCATGCACGTGACGCACAGGAAGATGAAACCACATAAAATTTCTTAGGGTGTCCAACTCGACTTCACCACACCCGGTAGGCTGTGGTGAAAACACCCGGTAGGCTCGATAATACAATAGTTTCAGGCTTAGCTCCCGAACACCAGCCGGCCATGTTGAAACCTAATGCACAACATGCCGACAGCTAGGTACTCCACCTACGCTGAGCAGAGATAGTCTGGCAACAAGGAAGGAACCCAACAACGGACCCCACCTACACAGGCGAAGTAACCAGTCTGAGACTATGAGTGCCGTTACCGTAGTGCGTATGGGGTTGTCCCCGTCTTGGGCCACGGATCTTGCCGTGGCCTCGAGCAAAAAGTTCCACCCAACTGTACGTTCTGCAGTTCCCCAGTTAACAATAATGGGAGTGAGGAAATTGTGATATTTCCAAACAGCGGTTGCAATATCGAAAGTATTGGCTACGATGGCGTTCCTAAACTCCATCGTTCCCCTGAACTGCCATTTCGGTACAACGGCAAATTTCTCATGCCGTTGCCCCCCAGTTGGGGAGCCTCGGGTGCCCATTCGTCATGTGTACGTCTCGGGGTCGATGTGGCTGGGAATTGGCTTTATTTCGGTTCCAAGTTCGTGCTCGATCCTGAAGAGCAACACACTAACTCCCCGGTACGTGCATCTGGTAGAAATCTACAAACACGCAGTAATGTCCGACACTACAAGTTCTCGTACGTGAACGCACCTGTACAGGTTGAATCTGTCGTCGTATGTGACCAGGTTGACTGCCAACCCCAGGTGGCCAAAGCGGCCTGAACGTCCGATCCTGTGCAGATATGTCTCTGAATTCTGAGGGAAGTCGAAATTGATTACGACATTCACGGACTGAATATCAATACCTCTAGTAAACAGATCCGACGACACCAGGCAGCGACAGGCACCATTTCGAAAGTCGTGGAACACCCTATTGCGGTGTGGCTGCAGCATCCGAGCATGTATGTAGAAGCAGGAGAAACCCAGCTCGGTAATCTTCTTCGCCAGCAGCTCAACACGCGTCACACTGTTACAAAAGATGATCGCCTGGTTGATTTGCAACTGAGACGAACACACGGAACAGAAGATGCACGAGCACACAACGTGCATGGCTGCCACTGTACCCATCTGTCCCCAATCACCTTTCACACATAGCACGACGTACATCCTGTAGAACAAGCTCAAAAAAGGCAACGCACACGTGGAAACGACAAAAAAAACATTGAGCAGCAAGAGACTTCGGTAGAGAGGGCACGTCAGTTGACAACGTCCCACCTTTGCGAACAATGTATTCAGACAGTGGACTTTCTGTCGCTCTTCCACGAAGGCGTAGTACTGGGTGACGCCTTTGAGCGTTAACTCGTCCATGAGGTTTATTTCATGAGCATCTGCAAGATACTTTGACTTGAAGTCCTTTACAGTCACCGGGAACGTGGCAGAAAACATGAGAATTTGCCGCTGCATAGGAATGAACTCGATTAGCTTTTCGACAATCGGCTGGAACTCGGGAGAGAGCAGCTTGTCGGCCTCGTCCATGACCACTATGTGGCATTGTCGCAAATCTGCCACATCTTTGTTTGCAAGGTCCAATATCCTCCCAGGCGTCCCCACAAGGACGTGAACTGTGCTGTGCAGGCGCATGATATCATCCCTAAGGCTCGTGCCCCCTGTCGAAACCATGCACTGAACATTAAGATATTTACCCAATTCTTTCACAACAGCACTCGTTTGAAGCGCGAGTTCACGAGTAGGAACAAGGATCAAGCCTGCAACAAGACGCCACAAATTACAACTTGATGGAAAACAAAAAAGCACCCAATGAACGGCCGTTAACAATCGGCCTCTACAACAAAGCAGCAAGCAGCACGCACCTTGAATTGCACGTTTGTTAATTTGGCACTTCTCCAGGACAGGAATTGCGAACGCCGCGGTCTTCCCCGTTCCGTTTTTGGCACGAGCCAATATGTTGCGGCCTGAAAGTGCCACCGGAATTGCCTCCTCCTGAATGGGCGACGGCTTCTCAAACCCCTTTTCAAATATCCCCTTCAGTAAATCGCGCTTTAGGAAGTAGTCCTCGAATTCGTTGCCATTCGTTTGAGTTACATCCTAAGAGCAAACGCACCACAGTAAACATTTTGTGAACCGGGCAATTTGCTTGTGAGATCACCTCCCGCCGCCCATCCAAAAATGCCATCGTAGCTTCGCTGCTCCCCATCGGACAGCTTCACAGGCAGCTCGCCACTTCTTGCTCCAAAAGTAAACCTGAGAAATAAGTTGCGTTACTTGCCACAAGGTCATCGCAACGGAAAAAACTGGAAAGCACGAACTCACCGCTGTGCGGAACATGTTTTGCCTGACTGGCCGTGGCCCCCCATCTTTCTGGACAAATCCATCTTGCATCCCATTTGCATGGCTCTGGGTAAGTGGACCACTTGTAAGCGGGGCCTGCGGTTGCATATGTTCTGTGGCGTTTGCCTTCATTTTCGACGCCTGACTGTTATCAACTACGACGTCCATGCCACTAGTTCCATCCGGGGAAAAATGTTATTTGCTCAGTCTTCCCTAAACTCCTGTATTCATCTGCTATGAGCAACCCTTTAAAGCGACGTTTGCATGTTGGACTGAATAACAGCAGTTTAGCATGCAATCAGACGGTACTGAAAAAATATGCAACTCATGCGTCAGGGCAATCCTTTGTCTGAAGCAGCCCAAATGGTCCAAGAGCACACGTCAGCTTCAACAGCCGCCGTGCTCGTCTCCTGAAAATGCAGTGATTCAAACCTGTGGCACAAGAACTCAGCAAAAATCAACGCCTCCCCTCAAACAATAACCTGAGCGAGACCTCCTCTTGCAGTAAATTGCGTTAAAAGCTAACTGGCAGGAATCAGGCGCGACGCTCTTGTGCTGGAATGCTATATATCTACTTCGAAACAACATGATCCCCCGGAGTTCCCAGGCGCGCCTCCAGACTCCGCCCGCCCACGTCACGACCCCCCATCAATTAGTGGTGTGACTGCGTATGGGTAGCGTCTCCTCGTGAGTTCCGACACACCCGTTTTCAGTCAACAACAGCAGCAAGCACGTTGTTCACGCACATGAGCAATATAAGCATACAGCTCTCGTGCATGCAGTGGCGCCCCCACGTCTACGAAGAAAGTCATCAGTCAGGTCCTACACAACGGCACCCTAGCATCACTTCGCCAAGCCACACTGAGCACTTTTAAGCATAGTCATGATCAATGAGGAAGAGTGATGCGCAAAAGTTTGGGCGAAGCTGGTACAGCCTCACGCATCTCATCCCGCCGGCCCCACCTGCAGCGAGCTCAATGTCTACGTAACTGCTGCAGAATTCCCTCACCGAGTAGATTTTAGGTGCAAGCTCTAACTAAAAATATAGTTCCAGTAGAATCCGATATTTGGGCCAAAATACACTACTTTCAAGGGTAAGAAGCTTCTGGTTAATGAAACTGATCCTTCTCTCGAAGCGCTTAGCTGCGCCACACACGCAGTGACATCCAGCCCCAATAGCCGTTGCTGTGCTTTGTTGAAGCGGACTAAGTTGATGCCTAGGACGAAGGCGTGGAACATTTTGTCTTTCTATTGCATTTCATGGCTCTTCAGAACCAATGCCTGCCACGTTCTAGTTGCCTGGCGCTGCTGCATACCCGCGTTCCCCGACGCCTCCCGAGCACTTAATCCCTTTCTTGCCAACCATGTTCACCTGCTTTCTACCCGTATTGGCTGGGGGATTCGTAGGAATTGTGTACACTGAGCCACTCGTATCTATTTGGCCACTGTGCCGGGTGTGGGATATGAAACTGTCGTGTGGCATGGTGCCAGGTCGGGCATGATCTGATGCTTAGTTCGCGTTTGCTTTGACGTTCTCACCTAATGGCAAACAGCTCGCGTTCTTATATATTGTCTGTTTGTACGACATCGCGTATAATGCGAAGATAGCCTGTACAGTGTATTCGTGTTAGGATGCACAACTTCCTACATTTAGCTTTCTAAGTACTTCTCCTGTTCATGGGACTATGAAATAGGATTTTCACTCTTCTTCCATCGGCAGAGTATGCTCTTGCCCACCGTCATGATGTGCTTGTAGCATAATATTTCTTCAGTCAGCAGATGCATTTCAGGTTGCTTGGTTGTACTACGTCTCTCATTGGCGCAAGTACACCACGCATATATCCCCCGATCCACCTGCTGCATTCCTGCAGAGCATATCCGTAGGGAGGGGGCTATGGGGAAAGAAGAATTTCTAGGAATTGGCTCCAAAACATTTGTCAGAACATTTTTTACTCCCGCATTACGGGGATTAAGGGGTGCTTGCAGTCTGGAGGCGGACCAACCACCTGCTGGGTGCCTCGCCGCGTTCTGCCGAGCAGGCCAAGCAGCGCAGTAGGCAGGCAATGTATTTCATGTGGAACGAACTGCTGGATTATGCCTTCGTCTTTACCGACAGCTTAAATGGTGGCGGCTGCTGTGGAGAGCAGTTAAAGGGCGTACTTTCATTTCCAAAATTTACCGGAAGCGCCATAATTAGTGTTGGAGCGCTCTTTCATAAACGCGGGTCATGGCACTGGTGGCTACATCTGAGCAAGGGTGTCGCTTCTCCTGTGGAAAGCCGTGCACAACATTTGTTAGTAGGGAAGGAGCTGTCTGAAAAGAATTTCGAGAAATCAGCTCCAAAGCATTTGTCAGAACTCAGCCCTTCCATTTAAGGGAGCTTTCGTACATGGGCTGCGATGTACATTTACGCTATTGCAGAACAATATTGCAAAGCTGGGAAACCGAAACAGCGGAGGGATGAATAGTACGGTACATCGATGAGGATCAGCCCTTGTTGAATAGGAATCCCATGGTGGATGCTCAGTTTCTATCTTCATAGGTCGTAGCATTTCCTTCATTCCCTTGAGAGAGGCAATCAGTAGCCTCCTGTGGGTCAAGGAGGAAACTATCTAGCGAACCGGCTAAATTCGGCAAAGTGATTGGCTACTTATTTATATGGGAAGAAAACGTTACCACCCTGGCTGAGGAGGAAGGGAAAGTCTTCCGAGGAATAACCCAGACGTGGAGCCCATAAATATTTGGCCTGTGAGTGTCAGCCTCGCCTACGAAACGAGAGGCAGCCTCTTCACACGGTAGCGGGCGAATTCAGTACTCAGAACGCCGGTAGGGCGTGCCGAGTAGCTCACCTAGATTAGCCGTTCGGCTATGTGCTTGCAACAAAGATTGCATGATTACAGGTCAGACAAATACAAAAATAGCTAAGGTGCTGGAGTAGCAAGATTCTGATCAGCACCACCACGGGAAACAAAAAAGCGATAATGGAGAAGCGGCTGTCCCCACTCAACGTTCGGGGCAATGATACGGCGAAATGAAGTAAGTCTGCAAGTGCAGATGCTCCTCAATTCAATGCAGTGAGTTTTCATCGTCGTATGAAATGCCAAGTATTGATAGGGCTACTTGAAGCAGGCGGCGGAGCGCGTCCATGCGCAACCTAAGAGTCTATTGCTTGCAGTGCAGTGTCTGGGAATACGCTTCGCCCGATAGCAGGCATTGTACAGGGATAGATATGACCGGCTTTGTACGCTGCCGGCTCAATTCAGACCCGAGTCATCTTATTAGGATACGGGGCTTCTAGGTTGAAGTACTTTTCCACAACATACGTTTAGGCATGCCTGATTCATGCGTGATTCAGTGCACCGAGCGGGTGCTGCCTACCTGTGACACTTCTGAGGTCCACTTGCTGAGAGCAAGTGAAAAAGTGTACGCGTCATCGTTTCCAACAACGTTTGCATCCTCTACAGTGATAAACGTATAATCGGTATAGTGACTTTTCATTGCATAGTGTTTTCATTTCAGTCACTGCAACATTGCCGACCTGGCGTTTTTGCCGTGCTCGTTGCACTGTCCTGTATTTGATTAACACATGTAGGCGGGTGCAAGTGAGAGCTGCCAAATATTGTACTCAATAAGTGCATTAAATATCGTGCACTGAAGAGGCTGATCATTGCTTTGATCCTATGTGAGGTTGCCTTGGCACTTAGTGCGACAAGTTGACGGCTTTAGTGTGAAAGGGTTTTGCAACTCATCCCAAGCGACTTCCTCATCACCAGCACCTGCTGTAGTGCGCAAACACTACACTGGTGCACAGATGGGACCTGTAGTGGTCTATACGTCCTTGACAGTACAAATAATATATTATTAGAAATAAATCAAGCAATGTTGGACGGGATATTAGATATTAGAGTCTTAGCCTAGGAGTGTTCTGCAGTTACCCCAGGGTGTGGGGCTGGCAGTGACTCTTGCAGACCAACTAAGGGACCGACATCTAACCGTCCATTATTATTTTTCTCCCTTCACCTAATGTTTAAACATAATGGAGTGAACAATGCTCTCTGCTGCCAGCATTCATCGGTTTAATCTCTACTTATGGAGTGTCGGCCGCTTCGTTATTTCCAAGTTATTTTGTAGGTCATATGCTGAGGGTTCCGTACATATACTTGTCTGCGCTTAAGCAGGTAGACATAGGTAGATACAAGTGCTGGCAGCAGAGATTGCTGTTCACTACGCCAGCCGCTTGGGCCGCTGTGCCAGGGCGAGGGGACAGGCAGACGATAACATTTGTATTACAGAGCGAACAGTCAAATTACCTGCAAGCCTTCTTGTTGTGTCTTCCTTGCTGCACCAGGTATACAGGTTGAGGTTTCGGATGCTTAGTAATGTAGGAGACATAGGTGTTGCTCGCCGTTTGCAGCAGGACAAGTGTCACACGACGAAGAACTATTGGAATTGGATTTTTTTCAGTCTGGCTTTAAAAAAATACATGTTTTTGTACAGGTGATTTATTCTTACTAGAAGAGGGACTGAGGCATGGCTCATCAGCAGCTTTCTTTTGTCGGCAGTCCTTTCTTTCGGACCCTTGCACCCCATCATCTGAGGGGGCTCGGAACATCAGTTGAGCACATCGTTGAGTGCTGCTCCAGTTTCTGTTTTTGCTTGGGGGCACAAGTCGCCGAGCATAGTATATTCTGCGTCACACCCATCGGTGCGGGTGTGTTCAAGTTCCCGAGAGTCATGAGGTGTCTAGGGCCTCAAACTCATCTTATTTAGCATGCAAGGAGGTGTTGCCCACAATTGGCGTCCAATGAAGAAAGGAATGAGGAGAATCCGAGGCACTTCAGAGGCTCAGCCGGAAACGACATAGAAATACACGCATTCCCTCCAGTTCATATCTGACAACCAGCAGACAAGGACAGAGGTGAAATGTTCCTCAGATTTACTCAGTTACAAGAACTTCCCTAGAAGCGGGCCATCCGGTCAAAGCCCAATGCACGACATGGAACTTACTTCCGGCTCATCCACAAACTGTATTCCGGGACAGAGTCCACCAACATATCATAAAGAGGAAATCGACCGGCATGTTCGCAAACTTCACAAAAAAAGGTGCAGAGCGCAGCGGCGCATGCTGAGACAGTCACGTGCTCGACAAGAAAAAGGATAGGAGCCGGTGCACCTCCGCCCAGAACACTTAACCGCCCCTCCTCAAATTCGTCATAGTGAGACGAAAATTTCCCGTTCCCCGTAACGAATAACATTTTGACTGCTTGCATGCCTTAGCTGTCGCTTCTTCACTTCGCACTGCTGAAGCTCTTTTGCACATTTCAGTGCTTCCAGACGACAGGCGCAAAACTGTGTTCTAATCCTGCACTAGCATAATAGTGTTCATCTGCATGGCCTTAATGCACCTCTCGGGCTGCAGAAACAGGTAAACTGCGAGCTAGTAAATGTAGTGAACACTCACTACAATCACGGCAAACAATGCTAACCCCACAGTTTGCCGTGCTCATTGTGTTCATAAGAAATGTGTTAACCTCTAAGGGCATGTGGGCTGACACTTACTCAGTAAGTTTGCATTTAGTCTCGTAGTTAATAAGTATTAGATGTAATTGGGTTGGACCGTCAGTGAGAGTATCCGTGCAAGTGTAACGAGAAGTGGGGACACATGCTGGAGTGTCCCCTTCCCAGCCCCAGCCCCAGCACGTAGGGCCGCCTTGCCAGGGCGTGTGGGGACAGCAGAACATTCCTTTTCCTTATTAACAAATTATGAAACTATTTTGAAGTTTTGCGGTAACTTATTTTACTGAACAACGATGCAACGGTAACATCATCCGGCACAGTAATACTCAGCCTGACGCAATCAGATAAGGAAGGAACGTCAGGGCTTTGCAGTGGGGACCAACGGTGGAGGCCCACAGACGGATACATATCTCTACTGGCTATTGACCGATGCTAGAGCGACATATATAAGTTATTCAAGGATGGAGTTTATCACCATATGCTACAAAACGGGCTCAGGACTAAAGAGGGTCTGAGTGTTCTGTCATTAACAATCCTCATGGCCTGCAGTTCCTCAACTTGTCCTAGCTTTTTATACCCCATCGTGTGAGGGGAATGCGGACCACCACTTTAAAATCACTAAGTGACTTCTGACTGCGTTTGTGTTATCGTTGGGGGCACAAGTCGCAGGAAAAGGTTGGTCGTCGCTGCTCACTGGCGAGACTGAGGTCCGTTCCCGAGAGCCCTGAGATCCTCAGAGCCCCAAGCTCTCCTTTGTTGGCAAGCAAAGAGATGTTTCTCACACTCTTCCCCCAACCAATCAAGGGCAACGATGCAGTGCTTGGGATCATACAAGCTGTAAAGCACCGATTGATACACTGCTACTCATACCGCTTCACTTTAAGAGACCAGAAGTTTCCTGCACGTGAGAGGGAGTTCCACGTGGTTTGAGGCGTAGACGCATTACTACATGGTCGTCAGTTCGCCTTTCTATCCGGTAAGACAAGCCGCTTTCGTTGGTAGCCTGTCCAGTTAACGCGGTAATACTGTTCGTTCTGGTTTCTGCAAGTTTTTACAAGGGTGTTCGTGCCTGCCCCTCTAGACATGCAGCGCCGCCTAGTGCAACGAGAATCCCAGTCCTTAGCCGAAGATGATCGTGCGCTGCAATAGAACTTGCTGGTTTTGAAAAGTTACGACAAGACAGGTGACCCCCTCTTTAGTCCGCCGTTCCCTTCGGGACAGTAGGGCGAGCGCTTGGAGCTGCGTCCCGTGTTGGACTGCCGACCATGAGGGGCTGCACAACTTGCTGCAGCTTGTGCTGACGGGCAGTTCCATATGTAAGCACAGCTGCTCTCTCTTTTAAAGAATGATATAGAAAACTGTGAAAAGCCCATGTAGACACCAATACCTAGCCTACATACAAGCAAAAATAAACGTACCAACATCACACAGTCCACTCTACAGATAGTGCCGTCAGAGCACGCAGAGCAAGAAACCCCGCTAGATAATGAGCAAGGGCTGTACTTCATATCAAGCGCAGCTAAAGTATACTGGATTCTTTCTGTGGAAATACAGTAGCAGATAAGGGTTTAAAGTATTTGGCTGCAGATTGTCGTTCCTGGGAGGGTGCAGTGCAGTGCATTACAACTAACGGATCATAGTATGGGAATAAAGGTAAAACGCAAGGGGACTCAAGAAACCGGGGAGGAGAGCCTAAAGCGGTAATTCGACCCTGCCAGTGATGCCCGAGCAGAGGAGAAGCAAGGCCAGGCTGGAGGCGATGTGGTGCCGAGCAGCCCCAGGCCCCACAAAATGTGGACTGCAGTGAGCGGCGCTACTGCAGCATTCGCTATTCTCGTCGGGGGCCATAAAGTAGAAAAGCAGCGTTTTAAGCGAACTGAAAGTATATATATGGCAAATACATATATATGTGGCAAATACATGCACTCACGGAGCAACAATACGGTCATCAGCCATGTGGGCAGCCGGCAACGCCACTGCTCCTTCAGCACTGTGGAGTAGCACAAGCATTTCGCTTTCCTTACGGAGTGGAACTCAGCTGGAAGCAATGCTTGAAAGACGAATTGTGGGTATTAGAGAGAACTTAGGAGGTGAAGGACACGTACACTGACTAGAGTAGCTAATCTACGAAACTACGTATGTAGTGCACGCACAAGCCAACAATGGAGCTCAAGTGAAGCCTTCAGATACCTTGCTAGATTCCAAAAAACCAAAACAATACGAATAAAGGTAAATGACGACACCTTAGATGGAAATCTAACAGATCCACTTGAAGAATGCTTGACAGCCTTACCAGGGGCAGGCTGTGAGACTGACGGTGCGGCAGTATGACTCTAGGCGGAGTCATACATCAGATTGATTACGTTGCAGATTTCCTTTTCAAGATGAACCGACTCGAATGTATTTTAAGCAGGTAAATTGAGTATTTGAGCCTTCATAGTATAGGTGGGCTGTGTTTAGCGCATAGATGCAGAGTCTGAACCCAGTAGGGTTCTTACAGGGTGTATACGCAGTATACGCAGTAACAGCGGAGCCCGCTGTTCACTACAACGTAGGCGCCACGACAGGTTCGGGGCCCTAGAGAGGGGACGAAGCTGCGAGTCGTCAAGCTGATTCCAGGACGGAGCTGGCAGTCATTAAACTAATCCCGGGCTGGCTCTTTTGGTGGCTCCTCAAATATGGGTTGACACATTGTAAAGAATATGGCTGCAGGCCCAGCAGAGATAACCCCCAAAAAACTCCATAGCAACGACGCCCCCTTGGGCAGGCAGCAGCAGCACTTGAAAACGAAATGCTGCCCCACCCAATTCCAGATTGGCCTTCTCCCTTAATAAGTCCTTATTTGCGTACTGCTATTTTCTTAGGTTGTGGCAATGCTGTTGGATGAATAGCATTCCCATTTCAGCACTACACCCCGTAAAATGCAGGGGGATCAACTAGGCGGCTCTATTGGCCTCTCGAGCAGCGGAGCGAAGAGATTTCATGGGGGTAGTTGCTTGACTAAAAATCTAATCTGGTATAGCGGCCAGCCTGCACAGGAATCAAGTCGCCACTTTCTGTACTGTCGCCTACGAGGTGCACTCTCTATCCCAGAGCGTGCAACTCGTACGGGCCACAACACAGAGGTTTACACTAATGATGACGCGTTAATAGAAGTCGAGCAGGGTTTGGGATGAGCTTAATTGCTGAATCTATCCGCAACGACGCAGCCGCTGTCGCACTCTCTAGCCGGTGACCCAACTATGAAATGCACTGAGATATCCACATACCAACCGGAAGGCTTTAAAGGACTACAGGTTTGGGGGGTTGTCGCGGCTTTTGTACTTGAGATATCGGGCATGTGAGGACATATCATGACATATCCAGTGGCTGACGGGTGCGTGTTAGGCCACCGAAGGGGCCTTACTGCACGCTGCATTGCATTATTGATGCCATCGTGCCTCGCTAAAGCCCGATCGTGCACTTTGCGCAAGATATCTGTGGGAAACGGGGATGGAACGCACGGCCCGCGGTGTTCGCGTTTCGTCTGCTCTCACGATATATCACCCGTCGGGGCTGTAAGGCTTGAGCCGTCGTCCGTTGTTGAGGTTAGCGACAAGCGCAGCTGACTGAACAACTAAGGAATAAGAAGAACAGCGATTTGGAAGGGAAACGGGAATCATCGCAGGCAAGAATGGTTAAACTAGACTGTGTCTAGTGTAGGGTATCGGAAGGGCGCATCAGCAACAACGCTGGTGATGCTGTTGATACACAGTGAAGTCGTACTCTCTGAGCTGGCAATGACACCGAACAACTCTTGCCCTATAGCGGCCTGGAAAGCTCTTCGTGGGGCGCATCAGAGATTGAGGGTAGGTTTAAACTGTGGACAACCCGATCATTTCGACACCCCAGTAGGCCGCATAGAGCTCTTTTTCACTTGCTGGATACTTCCGCTCTCTTACCGTGCAACTATGTGCGAAGCAGGCAGTTACTTGATACCCTCTCGTGTCACTGGCCTGCTAATAGAGCACTACCCAAGCTGCTCCGCCACTGGGGGCGGCCGTTAGGAAAAACGGCTTATAGAAACCAGTAGGCACGAGTATTGGAGGCGATCCCAGGTGCCTGATCGGGCTTCTGACATGTTTCTAATGAGGATTCTGGCGTCCGAACACGTTGCTTGCCCTTCTTGAGGAAGGATGTTAGAGGAGCGGCAATGCGAGCAAGTCTGCGAACAAAGTTGCGGCAGTGTAATACGACAGCTAGAAACTTATGAACGTTCAGGCGAGCGTGTTGACGAATAGCTTCTATCTTTGCTGGATTTGGTTGGTCTCCTGCTGTACGGACACAAAACATTAAGTAACCTATTCTTTGAATGAGAATTGACTATTTCTGTGGTTTTATGAGCCACTGTTCCTCGCCTAACAGTTGTAGAGCACGCTGCAGGTGTTGCAAACATTCCTGCACATTCTGACTGGACAGAGGCACATTATCAAATTAGATTGCCATCTGCCCCTCATTGATGGGTCCCAGGAAATCGTGGTTGACCTGACGCTGCAGTTCACCGGGTGCACTTACAATGGCAAAAATCGTTCTCGCGCACTCAACTTTGCGGGTGTGGGTATGGAGCGGAGGCGCAAGACTATATTAAGGTCCGCAGAAACGCCTCAGCAGAGTCAAATGATGAATATACTACTAAACCGTGCACGTGATCCACCGGATCGTCGATTCTAGGCAGCGGAAACTTCTTTTCCACCGGCATTTTGTTGGGGGGCTATAAGTCGACGAGGAAGCACCACCTTTCGTCCTTTTTCTTCGTGAACAACGAATTCTCAACTGCGCTAGTTGATGACTGAGCGTTGCCTCTTCGTAACAGCTCGTCTGCTCGCCGACAATTTTTTTTCTTTCAAGATGTGTGGGTAGCCGCTGCCTTGGAACAAAGCTTGGAGCTACTTGGGGAATGAGTTTGATTTGGTGCATGGCACGTGCAACAAATGCCCTACCCCTTTGTCGGTTTTTATTATTACGTGTGTGTAAAAACTATATTTCATTCAATTGCGCCCACGTGCACTGTATCGCAGGTTTTAGCTGGATCCAATACCCCAAAACCGTAGCCTGCGTTAAGACCGTAACGACGGGGCACTCCATTGTTTCCTTCGGCGCCTCTGCCCTGCGTAAGAGCCTCCTGCTTCCTTTCTCCTTGGGGCCCTGCTTCCCGTCATCTTACCGTAAAAGATGCACGTGCCAGCGGGAGCACTGAGAGGAGTACTCTTTCATCGCTTCCTGGCACATAAACCTCACCAGTGCGGTTACGGGCGAGGACGTGCGCCCTCCAGCGGGTCACCCATGGCATACCTAAAATTGCGTCTTAATTACCTTATTCAACATCAAAAGTCCGCGGCATGGGGATACGACCCACTTCAGATATGAAGCCACATTCTACAGGCACAGGCTTGATAACTCTCATGTCGTGCCTGACATCCGCGAAGCATAGCAATAGAAGGTGCACCACCGATTAGATAATTAGGCTGCACCTCCTTGCCGTGGCTTGCGAAGTCAGAGCCAGTCCGCATCAGGTATCACATTGCGCTAGTAACTCCTGACCATTGTTCTGAAGCTGAATAAGCACAGTGTTAACTCGAGGAAGATCTGCAGGTGCGGTAGTCATCTCTTTCGACCCAATCACTGCTCTGCATGCTGAGGTGGGGGACGGGTGTTTTCATTATCGGTATATTTGTCCCCCTGGCGGATTTGCTCGAGCTTCTGGTATTCCAGTTTCTTTGCCCTTTCATTCGGCTGCAACCTTTAATTATGTCCTCCCCTATTGAAAAGAGGAAAAATGTGCTGTGCTCGGTGGGCCTTCCCTGTTTTCTGAGTGCCTGATTCACTGGCTGCTGGTGGGCATGCTTCCTATTCGTTTCCTGAAGGGTCCGGCATTCAAAGCCCTACTACCCGTAGGCTCAAAGCGGAACCGATTCCAAACCGTTGAAGCTGCATTTCTCGTCCCTTTTATGCGAAGGTACCCCATCATCTCAGCTAGTCCAACACCTTCACTCCGTAGTTCCTTCTCCTCGTCCTAGTCTGTTATCGATTGTCTCTCGCCGGAGGATAGCTGTGCTGTGAGCCAATTACGTCGACTTGTGACCTTTCACGTCCGCTTATCGACTTCTGTTCACCAGTGACCGATACATTTTGGTCTATCATTCTATCGAAAATTGCCAAAGCTTAAATATCATCATCCCTGCCGCTGCCTATTGCATTGCGGTCCTGGGGATGTTTGAAGGCTTCCACGGTCTGGATGGATTCCGAAAATGTGGATCCTTTGCATAGGCGTAACTGCCATCGTTGCGCATCCCGTTCTAACAAGAACGGCTGCCAATAACAGTTGTAGATCTTCCGTTGCGGTTTGAAGATGGATGCACAGACGAGGGGAACCAACGACCTCACCCGCTGCCTTCGTACCGCGGCTCCCGTGGTATCTTGAAGGTAGGAAAAGGCGAAGCCATTCTTTATGGGCAGTTCCTGGTCAAAGAGCGTCTCCTGCAGGATGGAATACAGCAGTCGAGCTCGTTTCACCTCGGCGATGCCCCCGAATGGTGGTTGCCGCCTCAACGCAGGGCAGGTCGTGATCCATTTTCACCGTGCAAAAGGATTAACGGCTGAGGTTTTGGGAGGGCCTCCAGTGACTTGCACATGTGCATATATATACACTCGAAATATCTCCGTTAATAATCACTGCTGTCTACGGGGCCGCCGTGCTGTGGGATTGAGCTTTGCCGCTTGCTCCTTCCCCGGCGAACAATGCGCTGGTACCAAGTGTAACGAGAATCCGTAATCTCATCCAAGGACTGTTACCAGCTGCGGTAGACTCAAAAATACCCAAGATGAGCCTTGGCGAAGGGGTCGTATAGGGCAGCTGACCTCCCATGCAGCATCAGGCCCCTCAAGCACGCTGGCCCGCGAGGCATGCTGGTCTACTCTTGTGGGGCCGGTGTGAGATAAGGAGGCCTAAAACGGATTAGAACTCACCTTCGTGCAAATAGTGCTACTAGCAGATTAATGTGCAGAAGTAAAAACGGCAGTCCAAAGAGGCCCATAACTTGCCTCGCCCGTATCACAACATGCTATGGTTATGAAGTGGAGAAGAAAATTTGTACGGCTTTCAGCTGCCATTCAAACAAACCTCGTGAGCACATAGTTCAGCAAATATGACAAGTTTCTCTTTATGCGCGCATAATCCCTTTGCGCCATGCTATGCCACACCGGGTATCATGTACTGGGCGCATTTAAGTTAAACTTGCGTTAGCAGGCGATACTCAGCAATTCATCATTCGAAGGGCAAAATACTCCGGAAGTACAGCCCGGGGTGTAGCTTTCGTGATTGAAACATCCAGCAAAAAAGTTACTAGGCTAGACGAATTACATTATGCAGTGCCGTCTAGGGTGAATGGCTGTACAAAAACCAGCGGCAAGTGCTGGGAATCAATTCCCAGTGGGCTTGCGGTGTGTTGGCAGGCGCTGTGCTTCATCACGTGGGCGTACACTACAGCCCCCGCTGCCCCCTGAAGCCATGTCCCACCTCTCAACAACAGGGAAGAAGCTAATGATTTCCCCGCTGCAACAGGCGCCAAAATAGTTTTGCTGTCAGAGCAACAAACTGGGCAAGGAAACAGCAACGCCACAACCTGCAGTTCTGAGAGGGGGAGAGCACCCCGAACGCCAAGAAAGCCACTTGCCGCCATCCGTCTTTGTGCCTCTTCTGCCACAACCCACGCCCAATCCCTCACAGGACTATCCGCCGGTGGGGACACCTGCAGCTGTTCAAGCACGTGGTAGGCGCGGTAGTAGAAAACCTGCATCGACGACACCAGCAACCACAACCGCAACAGAAGCAGTACAGGATAACGGCACCGAANTGCATCGACGACACCAGCAACCACAACCGCAACAGAAGCAGTACAGGATAACGGCACCGAACCCTGCAGCAGCACGTGTGAGCTGATTAGGCCGACAGCAGAGTTCCGTGGAGAGTATATGAGCCATTGCTCTGGGTTAACGAAGAGACACACACTAATGGAGCGAACCTGAGACAGCTAATGTAAGCAAATACAAAGCAAGAGACTGTGC
>HG711284.1:8137-57721 GCA_000499725.1 Eimeria brunetti
GGTACGTCTGGCGAGAGGGCGTGGATACGATGTTGCCTTGACGGAGTTGCAGCTAGATCGTGAACCGTCTTCATCCCTATCTTTGTACTGCGTCAGATGTGTTACTGACCCCTTCGTTTTGTATGGAGCATAAGCGCCTTCTCTGTGTCGCGTTAGGTGCTACGCGGCGAGTTGGCATTTCCGCAAAGCGGAAATTTCCTTCGGCAGAAGGTAGCACACCTGGCTTTCACGACGGTCTACTCTCACTCGGCATAGTGTCGTCCTTCAGCAGGAAAACCAATAGTGTATATATTTCCCTTTGTGTCGGGAATAGTTTGTACGTCGGGGCTTCATCTTAAGTCAATTCTGTGACTACATCAATTGCGGTCATTTGTTAACTGTATTCCTCGCTACTCAAACGAAGGGCTTAACGAACAGGTATTTGTGGGGCCAAATAAGCTTTTGTTTCATGAAGGAGCCTATCCAGTACTCACGTAATGTTGAAAATCGGATGTGTGGCTGCATTCGGTGCTGCTGTCGCAGATGCCCCAAAACAGGGAAAATGTAGAAAAGGGATGAATTCGGGTTTATTCGTACGCCGGAATATTGGTTCTCTGTCTAGTTGTGGGGGATGCCGAAGTGCCGTGCCTTGAACTGAAGGATCTCTCGCTGACAGAGCTCTTTCGAATCCACGAGGTGCGCGCGCAGCGTTCCAATAGCGCAGCAGCGTTCCAATATGCAATCAGACGGTGTGTCTCAGAGAACCAAGAAAGAAGGCAAACGATTTACCGTAGACATCACAGGCATTTATTGCCTGCTTACGAAGACAGTTTGGATCTGGTGAGCGCTTTTTGCCTCCACAAAAATATGATTATCCAATGCAGGGTGCCTGTATGTCGAAATTTGCTTTCCCTTGCTTTACCTACTAAACGGCAACACCAATATCTACATAAACACCAGCAAAAAATCCAAGTGGTGCTCCATCTGTAACCATGTATTCCTAAAGAGAATCTCAGGTTGCGATAATCCTCCCAATCCGCGAGATATGCGGACCAACGAAACTACAATCGCCTTGGAGATGCTTGACTATGCAACCAGGCGGTGCGCCTCAGAAGAGCCAGGAAGCAAGCAAACAGTTTGTCGCGAGCGTCACAGACAGCCATTGCCTGCTTACGGTTGGTCGTGGCGAGCATTTCTGCTCTCCACAAAAATCCGGTATTCCAGGGATTGTGTAACAGGTAATTATCCGCGAGCCTCTTTTTCACGAGAATGTTCTCTCCTTTGCCCCACCGATTCAAGTGCAGCCCCTTTACTAAAGCAACGTATAAAGAGAAGCCAACGGGTATTCCATCTGCACGTAGTTCCTCCCAGTCGGCGAAATGCGCGAAACAGCAAAAGAGCTGTCATATCGGAGGAGCTTCAATATGCAATCAGACGGTGAGCGTCAGGACGCTAAGGAAGCAAGCAAACAATCTGCCGCAAGCGTCACGGGCAGATATTGACATTGGGAATCGTCTCACAGCAGTGTGATTCGCCAGTGACTGTATATAGGCATTTTGCAGCGCTTCACTCTCTTTCTGTAGTGGAAGTGTCCTTTCCTTCCAGCTGCCTACCGGAAGAGCATCTATGTTTCATATACTTTGAGAGAGGAACCAAATGGTGAGTTAGCTTAAAGCATGTATTTTCAGTAAAAGTGAATGACTAATTGGAACTGGCTGCGGAATGCCTTGGCATGGATAAGGTTTGGCACTTCATCAAGCCACTATCATAAAACACCACATGTAATATGCCTTATTAAATCAATAATTTCCAATGCAGATGATGTAAGCGTAAGAAGTCCTTTGAGTAGATGGCTATTCAGATTAGTCTGTTTTCAACTCATGCAAAGGACTACTTTGCCATCTCTCCTTTTCATTGTATGCCTCTATTTAAAAATTCGTGAAATCCTTCTATAATATTAGTGGAAGTAATGTTGAACTAATTGATATGAATTCGAAGACGCCACCTTTTACGGCACTCAAATATCCGTGGGCATGTGCGGGGATGACTTAGAAGAGAAATGAACCATGTTGTTCCATTCATCACAGTGGAATCCAGTGGTGGGAAGCTTGAATTGTAGGAGCTCCGACATTCTGTTCCTGCTGAGAATTCTTCTTGGCTCATCTTACACCTTTTCTGTTGAGTGTTCGTTTCCAAATTTGTAAGGAAGAGCCGCTTTTTGCATTTTGTGTTCTCGCCTGTAAACGTTCATTACATCCCTCCCAGTTAGGAGGCGTGAGATTGCGGCCCACAACTTTGGTGAGGCCAGACTCCAGTCAATTACATTGTCGAAATGCATGCATTTCAAATCTTGCATTACATTTCCTTAAGCTTGATCTTATTATTAATATCTGAACTGCTATTACTATGTTTTCTAACTTTTCTACAAAATGTGCATATACAGCTGTGATTATGTGTTTTTCTCATTCATGCTTAGGACATTGTTTTCAGTTTTTGCAGTCTAGTAGGCGCCCTTTCAAGGATAGCCGCTCTGAACCTGCACTGAAGGGGTTCAAGGCCCCATGCACTGGGGCAGCATGTTGCATGTAACTGAAACATTATTGGCATGCCATTCTTTCACGAATTCTTGTGGTCCAAAAACAGGATTTCCGTGGCTCACTGTCGAAGTATAAGGTGCGGTTGTATTATGCCATGTATGCTTGGGTACGTTATGCATTTTACAATGAATATCGTAGCAACTGAAAGCAGCAGTAAGAAGTCTGTACTTCATCCACAATTATCAATACACCTAAAGTGATAGTTCAAGTTTTCACATGGTAGATAGTGCAGCATAGAGGCCCGGCATTCGTCTACTAGCGAGTCAAGGTTCAAAGGGACTGCCTAGGTTAAACCGTGAGGTCGAAACCAAAACAACCTGCGCCACTCTACACTACTAAGCTTCGAACGCCTTATATAGCAAACACTGTCTTACCCCAAATTTACAGTGATTTCGCTCCCACTGTAATGAGCAGTATCTGGATGCACTGGATATTAATCCAAGCTGTAAGGAATGAAACTCGTTCTAGACGTTTAGTATACTTTGAATTGTGTACTGATGCCCATTGCTGGTAAAAGAAAGTTCCACACTGATCGCATGGGCATTCACGCCTAGGGGCTGCCAACGATATAGGCTTGTCAGCTGTAGGTAACATGAATATGGTTTTGATGGCAAATTATAAAGCCATTGAATATAATATAAACGTTTGCAAAAGGTAAGATCACTTGCCAAAGGGTACGTTGAACTTTTAGTCTGACAGGTACTTGCGGGACCTATATTTACAAGGGCGTTTGCACAGGAGAAGTTGGTACGACATGGCTTAAAGGGAAGGAGAGACTGGCGTGTTTAGATGGCGTTATTTGATTCGTGCAAAGCATTGCACTTAGTGTTATCCCGCGCTGGCACCACCGGTTGGTCCAATGGTACAGCTACTCTCTTCTTGCTCTGGCATCGCCAGCTATGCGTTCTTGTGGAATGCGGGTCTGCTGTTATGCAGGCTAATGCGTAGTGATTATAACAAAGGAACAGCATTAATGCATGAGAACCACAATCGGGACATGCGTTGTGTGTTGTATGTTTCTCAACGGAACCGGCTTGCTGTGCCCGTAAAAGCATTATAAGAACCCTTGCATCACGCCTGAACTCATTGTGGTTTGCCCCTACCCTTGCAAGGATAACAGATACAACCGTGGCACCTTCAGTACTACAGTGTCTTGAATGCTTGACAACGTTGCATTCTATTTTGAAGGAGAGCTATTTCGCTGCGCATCCGTGCATGGAACACCGGCTGGCATTCAAGTAGAGTAGAAATTGGCTCTGCTACGCAGACTGATTGTTTGAGCATAATATTTGGCAGCTGCAGCAGCGAAATGCGACATTCTAAACCCCGCAGCATTAGAGTGAAGATATGCCTCTTGGCCAAGGGTGCCGAACACGAGCTGAATTCGCTATTTCTTTCTTGTTTGTCGAGAGGAGCGACATGCATGTCAGACAGAAGCGCATTGTACCAACCTGTGTAGCAGGACCAACCCCTTACAGGACATCTAACTGAAAGGCAGTCCCGGCCATTAGCTGCTGTCGGATATATATTCCTCTTGTTGTCTGCAAGTTGAATCTTCTCTGTTAAACGTGCAGCGGCAGAATCTTGTTGCACGCCTTGGGAACAGTCGTATAAATCAAGTTAAACCCAGGTAAAGGCAACCTGTGGACTGAAGGCGTACTACTAAAACGTTCGATCATGTTTGTGGCAACTAGTGATGAACAGCGCATGCGCGAAAAGACGTCCGCGAGGTGAAACACTATTGCCGGGTTGTTTGCAAAACAACTAACGCAGCCAACATGACATATTATTTCCACGGACATCCGCGCAGGCGGGAAATATGCTTTCAAACAGGCATAACCCGAACTGTGTACGCCGTTTCGACCCTCTGCGCTGGAGTGAATATTCTGCTCAAATTTCGTGTGCCTACTCACATAGCGAGGGCGCTTTAGGGACTCACGGGCTGAGCCGCAGCATGTTACCCAATAATTTATTTGTTGAAAAGCAGACGCACCCGAACTTTCATGTCTGAGTAGCGGTGCTGGAAGGTGCCGCTGTTGTTCTTCTTGGAGACTACTCTTGTGAAAGCTGCTAAACGTGCGTGGACGACAACGGGAATAGTGAGTCTACTGTAGTAGTTGCTAGACCGCTGCGGACCGGTCGCGGGAGCATTCACCAAAGCGCCTACTTGCTGAAAAGGATGTCCAAACAGATACACTTACCCATAGAAAAGCGTAGCTGTGTGGAAATGGTGCTGTTGCTACTAAAACCGGCCAGCTTGAGCCACTAGCTTCTACGATATGGAGATAAGCAGGGTTCTCTCCAGAGCTTGTAGTCGCTCCTCACTGAAATGGAGGCCTTGTTCCGTTTTGCTGGAGCCGCAAAGGCTGCAAACATTTCTCAAATGCTGTTTGGGTGGACCAAGCTTCACAGTGTGGGGCATCTGGCATGACTAGATGCAATGGCAGCCCTGTGAAGTGAATGCGTGTTCTCCATATTGAAAGTAACTGCGCTTATTTACTTAATACATCATGAATTAACATGTGCACGCTGTTGCTATGTGGTTTTGCTGTGGATAGTTTGATAACGTTATTTCTTTAGACGTCAGTTTCATCTGCACTGCATGGCACCTCTGTCGGATTCCATCTTGCAGGAGGTAGGCACTTCACTGCCAAGAAAAACGTGTAGGGTGCAGACGAATATGGTTCCGTTGCCAAAACGCCGCCCATACACCTTTCGTAGTCTCAAAACCTTGCGAATTGAACCTCAGAGAAAGCGAAACGACGGCATTGGCAGATAATCCGCAAGGGTTAGTGGCACGCTTAGTAGTCCATGGGATACGTTTGGTGTCGTGAGCGCGTGTTCCGTAAAAGTGTGTTTTACGTTTGTGCTCATGCGCGACGGCGCGTTCAAAGTTTTTTGAAACGCTCGCTTCTTTCTGGAACAATGGCAGCTACATTCTGCTGCCCCTCCGGGAAGCCCTATTATGTCATATCGTCTGCCTGGCTTAAAAGGTGGGGACAATAAATGCTTGCGAACGCGGCTCCATTGTATTCTTGCAAGGTGAAATGCTCCAGCGCGAAGCATGCCAAAGAGGGGTTGTGCACGTTTCGCCTTGCTTGTACGCTGTTGGTAGTTGCCGTTTGGAGCAGTTGTGGCGAAGAAGACCTAGAAGGGTAGATGGAGGCGCATGACATTTGTTAAATGTGTGCATATGCTGAGCAAAGTGATGCAACGAACAGGACGTATGCTTTTCAGCCATATGTACCGCCGCAGCGGGGTGATAGTGTGGGGCATCCCTCTAAAGACATTTTAGGGGCAGCTGCACGCTTCAAACTTACTGTCGCATTCAGAGTGTGCAGAGTAATTTTTTTTATTTATAGAGGTGACGTCTGTGTACCAAAGGTGTTTAGTTTACAACGGTGAGTTCACAATGAAGCTGGTGAGCTGCTCTCCCCCACAGAAGCATTTGAGGCGCTGGCGGCGTCCATATAGGAGCTTGCTGCGCGGTAACAGTAAGGCGCTCTTAACCACCAGCATAGCATGCAACTGATAGAAGTGAAAGAGATGCCCTCTGCGCCAGGGCGGTATTCCGTTAGCACCGGCATGTGCAATGCCGCTCTCTTGGCAGATGGTCTTCAGATGCGTAACCTGGTTTTGAGCGGCAGGTGGTAAGCAGAATGTGTTCAGCTGCTAATTTAGGTATAAGGGCCTTCCGAATTCCGTGTAAATCCGAGCAGAAATGATCCCTGAGCAGAAAGTGCGTTTCGAGGGGCATGTGGTTTACTTCGGTCAGCTACTGGTAGCCCAGGGTGGCTCTCCCTCCTTCGCTCTGAACGTCTCAAGTGCTGCCTTCTCTACTAATGGATTTGTTGCATCTAGCCGCCATCCTTGTTAATTCTGCGTTGACTGTGCTAGTAGTAACACGTTTACCCTCAGACTTCGGATCAACTTTGTAAGCTTCTGCTCGGGTTGATGAGAATGTGAACCTCAACCCTATTATGTCCCGAGCCTTGAATTACACCAAAGCATTATTGATTGTTCCCCGAATCCTTTGGCCTGTCTCCCGTGTTTGAAGGCAAGCGAGTTGCACGAAGAATGCAACTGGTAACAGCAGCAGTGAAACTGCTTGCGTCGCATAGGGATTCCGTTATTAACAGCGTGATAATTGCCTCATTATCTTGATTTATGGTCGCCAAATCCTGCAGCCTACTTTTACCTGCAGACGGTGCGCTGAATGACTCCTTTTATCAACCGCATGGCTTCGCCCTTCCCAGATTCCACCCGTTTGCATACCTCTGAACTTGAGGATCATGGACAACACCATATGGCACTTGCAAGTAAGGTTGAAAGCCATGCACAAGCTGTGCCGGTTTTTATTCAGGAAGAATTCCACGGACAAGCGGATTCACAACCATTCTGACTCTGCGCCTTTGTTCATTCCTCGCGTTGTGCACCAAACCCAAACCTTCAAGTTCATGAGGTTTTCATCTAGAGCTGGTGCAAATACGCCAAATACGTGAAATATCTACTAGTCAGAACACTCCTAATGTGTGCCCAGTTGGTGAGCTTCATGGGATGCAGAGAGTGAAACGGGTATTAAGAGACAGCGACGATGACGAGGGCTTGCCATACTGCTGCTACATCTGCGCGCACCTTTCTTCTCGTTACCTTCCAGCCCATAGCTACCGTGTCAGTGAAAGGTGAACGAATCTACGAAGAATAACGTGTCGTCAGTGTTTTAACCCCAGCTTGTCAACAGCAGTTCAGCTTGCTTTGGCGGTACATTTTGCAAATAAAAGCGCTTTGACCTTCCATGGTTTCCTGTTGTTCGTTCAATGGCTCGTAGTAACGCCGTTTATATGGCAAACGTTTTCCGTAGGGGATTACCAAAAGCGAAGCTCTGCCCTTCCTAGTGTCTTATTTAAAATACCTATAGGGCAGAGAGGCCTGGGGAATCTAGACTGTGAGTGTGCTGCTCACATATTTTCAGTCACAGCAAAATATATGAATGCCTCGAATACCTTCAATAGGTACATGAGCCTCGTACCAAGCAGGTATTTCCTAGAACGCTTCTTAGCTCGGACAGAAGTTTCAAGAGCTTTGTGTAGAGTGGAAGATCTCCAGTTGATTCGCGTTAGCAATTCAAAGGAGGTGCGTTGTATGAGCCACCACGCAATGCGATGTGGACTCACAGAAGCTGTTGCATGTTGTTTCGCACTCCACGCTCTTCCGCTTCAGCGAGTTGTGTTCCCCTCTAAAACTAAAATGAAATCATGGACAACCGTGCTTTTCTTGGGGAGGACGCCTATACATAAGTAGTTGCCTTTTGCTCCCCCCGAGGAACACCACCGTGTGGGTTGCATACTCACGTGCTTATTGTAGCAAGTGCGGCTGCAGTCTCCTTTAATGCTCCCCAGGCGCATCAGGTTTGCTGGGGAAGCTTTATTAAGTTGATGGTAACGCCGTCCCTAAAGTATATAGTGACAAACCACTTTCCCCCCATTAAAACGGGGTATGTAACCGAACAGTTTTGGTTATGAGATGAAGATAAGCTGCAGCCGCCTTCGTGTCACGGGGTGGACGAAAAGATCCGTTTTCCTTAAGCACGTAAATCGATAGACCACAGCAATGTTGCAGTATAGTAACCAGGTTGACGACATTGCGGTGTACGAACAGGCGGTAAGGCCCCCGCAGTACATGAATTACACAGCCGGCTGAGCGGTCGAAGATTTTGTAACGTGTTCTGAATCTGTTGAACGACTTTCAGCAGGCTCCCAAGGGGCGCCTCACCTCCACAAGAGCTTTTGATTTAATTAACAGTACGTTTCCGGTGAGGCCATGTATTTGTCAAAGTTGTCAACCTGTCGTGATGCCGCTCTATCTACTTCTGGCAGCAACCAAACATATTCGGGGTGGCGCTTGCATCGACGAACCATGTGACAGTCCAGTGACATCCTGGCGCTACGCTTTGTTTGGTGGCGTAAATGTTCATATTTGGCGCACGTGCAATAGGGCTACACCTTTGGGGCCGCACTAAGAAATAGGAGCAGGGTTGTTGTACATTCAGGGGGGTCCGCATCTTTATTGCTTCATGTAGAGCCAAACGATTCAGATTGTACGTAACTTGCGAATGTTTTTGGAATCCAGCCTCATGTGTATGGGGGCCTTTACAAGGCATATGATATTTCGACTAGCTGCCACACGTAGGAATCACCTGATCAGCGTGACCAGCTTCTTTATTTCCTCGAAAAGCTTCATTTTCGTGATTTGCAGAGGGTGCTTCTGATAAGACGTCACTATATAAGACGTTGCCATGGCGGCGCTGCATGTGTGCAGTAAATATTGTTCATCAGTGCCGCTTCAGCCCTGATTATTTCACGCGTTTTGGATGATTGGTTGCCAAATGATAGAATGTTCGTTACACATGAGACATGAGCGCACCTAAAGCATTTCGCGCCACCTTTTTCATCATTTTTGTACTCTAGAGGGACATATGGTGTAGACCGTTCACGAGAGGCAGCGTGCCTGACGTGAAACGTTATCGTACGCACGCTGGAGTACGTATGTCCGTCATATGACTTACAGCTGCTGGACACACCCCATCGGTTTCCTTCGCTGGAGAGCACGCTCCGAGTCTGACAAGTCAAGCAGCACCTTCCTCAAAGGCACGGCTTGCGGTGTATTCGTCGGCACCCCTACATCTTGGTAGAAATATGCCGTTACACGGGTGATAGTACGCTTTTATAAATTCCTTCCACGCTGTAAACTGGCTAGCTGCATCCCACGCGCTTGTTTTAGGCACATTTCGGTGAGTACATAGCTTGTAGGGAACTCTGACGCTGTATGGTTTGTTGTTTAAAGGGCAGTCACAATCTTTGCGTTGAACCCAAAACGTGGATATGGGGTGAAACTACTGAGAATGAATGAAACGAGGTACAAAGCCACTATCAACCTGTCCATTATTCTGAACAGGAGGGCGATACGGAACGAAATTGCCACAGCGAAGTTGGCGTGGGACCCGACTAGTTGGTGAGCCACTTTCCATCCTGGTGAGGATGCCTCCCATGTCAACCCCAGTAGGACACGCGGCTAGCAAAAGGTGTCGTTGCACTCTGGCGAGCAATCAGTGAGCAACGAGCATGAGTGAGGCCAAGCGACTCGCAACCGGGCTCTTTGTATGGGGCATAGCGTGGCAACGCTTCCTTCAGGAAAGCAGAACAACCATGTGAGTTATCCTAGTACTGACGGTTACATTCTAGACAAGGTGCGAGCCTTCATTTGCAGCTACCCTTGTCAAAAGCCTATGAGACACAGTTGTCTCATTTTGTCGCCCAGCGCCGAAGTTGTCTATTTGTCAACATGAGCAAACACTAAACGTTTTGCCACACGTATGCGCGGTGAGCTGCGTAGACCACGGTTTGCACGCCACAGTGACAGTGAAATCATCGGGTGCGAGGCAGAGACCGTAGTCTCTGCCTAGAGCCCGAGATCTTGACAGTGAGGAGCCACTACGTCTGTACAGACCTGTTCAAATACTAGGCAAAAGCGCGCAAGTGAACAAAATCTAGTACAAGCAGCCTGCGAAGAGCCGGGTAAATGTTTTGTTCAGCAGGTACTTGCAAAATCTAGCAATTGTCATATGTCCGAGGGCATTCGTACAGGACGAGGAAGTGAGCCAAAGTTTGAAGACAAAACTGAAGTAGTTTGGAAGTCAAAATATACGTTGCGCAAGCCGGTGGTCTCAGTGTTACGCCGCGCCTGCACTCTGGTTGCTTCAAAGCTACAGGTACTTTCCTCTTGCTCGTACATCGCCAGCTATACGTCCTTGTAAAATGCGGTTCTGTCTTTATGTATGCTTATACTTAGAGCGTGATAGACGAGCACCCTTCGTGCACGAGAAGCATACGCGGGACGTAATTTGTGTTTCACACCATGTTAGTGAATGATACGCAACGGCGTCTGCTTGCTGTGCCTGTAAAAGCATTAGCAGAGTCATTGCACCACACCTAAATGAATTAGTTTGGGTCTTCAGATCTGCTGGGAAAACAGACAGCCGTGGCACCTTTAGTACTACAGTTTTTATGGAAAACTTCACCACGTTGCATTCTGGGTATTTTGCTGCTTACCACTGCATGGAATACAGGCTGGTGTCCAGCTGCAGTAGCATTTGGCTCTGCCACGCTGAATTACTGTTCCAGCGTTCGACTTGCCGGACGCAAACACGAACTCGGACGTTCCAAAGTCTTTGACGGTAGGCAAAGACAACCTGCCTCGTTCGAGCATGCAAGATTGCGGCACTACTGCTACAAGATGGGATTCATATATACTAACCAGACTTTAATCCAGGGTTTGCGCTCGCTTTGAATGTTATCAAGTGTCTTTGTGGCATGGCCGGGAGTTACAACCGTTTCAAACATTTCACAGTGCTTCCTTGGGCACGCCAAGCAGGGACAGGACGAGGGAAATGATCGCTGATTGCGCACCATACATGATTGGATGCGATATCAGCTCACCGTCACATCGTGTTTACGAGATTCCATCTTTCACACTGAGGGAACTTTTACCTGTTCACTCCGCATTCACATAAGGAATTGACGCTTGAATTTTGGTACTAGGGAGCTGGATGTTATGCCTGGGACACTGCTGTGATGTCTGTGAACGGGTTGAGTTGGCGTAAATGGCCAGCGCGCTCCAACCCGCCATCCGTTGCAGTAGTTCGTTGGTGGCAGAGGACCCACATGCGTTGCTGCAAAACGGTTGGATGGGTAGAGCACCGTATGGAAGAGAGCTAACGAAAGCTTATGGGCCTGTTCCTAGCATGCCGAATGTCAGGTGGGGCTTGTCACGAAACAAGCACGTTCTGATAGACGCGTTTCGAACGTGAGTTAGAATAGTCCTTGGGGACTCACACCACGGGATGTGCGAACCGCAATGAGTTGTTAGTGTTAGTTTGCACAATGCAGGAATTTGCATCCTGGAAGCAGTGTGCTTGGGTACCAGGACGTACGTGGTTCCCGCGGACAAGCGGTGCAATATACGCTGGTCGTACACCCCTAATCATTTTAATTAAGCTTACGGTACGCGAATTCACGGCAACTGCTGCCTGATTGCAACGTTCTGCTACTCCACACTTCATGATTGACAAAACGGCAAACAAAGAGTTGGTTACACCGACTGGCTGTGTCACTGAATACAGAGGTTGGTGGCAAACATATGCTCCAGATATAGATGAGGAGGGCCTCGGAGTAAGGATATAAGGGTTTTCCGGCGTGCCAATCTCGCGCTGCGGCCGCTGGGGATATTCAGTGTCCCGGTGTACTTGATCGGTCTGTTAGAGTAAATTTAGGTATCTCAGTAGACCTTCAGACGATGCAAGGGTCGGAAGCGTTATTGTAGCCTTGGCAAGCGTACTTCACAGACTGCGCGAAGGCAGAGAGTCTGGTCCTTCATGCCAACGAGTATATGCCAACAAACGTCGCCGCCCGCAAGAGCAGAAAGTGCGTTTTGTGGGGTATCATTGATTGCGTGGATGGTCTGACGGAGACCCAGGAGTAGATGCTACAAGAAGTCTGATTATGAAGGTTGTCATGGGCTCTTGCAGGTAAACTCTTCTCCTTTCCAGGGTGGGCATCGTGCCATGAAAATATCCGGCATGTCTGGGGAAACCCGCAAATTCAAGGTTGCGCCCAGTCATCGCCTGCCCGCCTGGTAGGCTTATGGGCTCTTTGACGCCCGAAACGTTGGTTTATCATCTATCCGAATGCCGACGTATCTGCCCCAAAATGTGGAGGAGCAGAACAAGAAGGGCATTCAACTCACGCCGCCCCTTAGATCTTCACGCTGCGTTCGATGCGTCAAGCAGCACTGCATGAAGCTCCTGGCTGTACGCCATGTGAATCGCTAGCCAATTCTAAGCTCTAGGCTCACGGAGTGATAATTGTTAGGCTATGCCAGCCATGAGGATGATACTGGAAGGATCTGGCAAAGGGGAAGTGCAAACGAGGGCACTAAGAGAGCCCCCAGTGCCTCATTTTGGCAGACCTGCTCATCGAAAAGTTGGGACTTGCTGGGCAAACATCTCTGCAGCGAGTGAGATGAGCGGGAGCTGCTGTTGAGTAGTAGGGCTTCGGCATCCAGTATATGGTCTTGAGAATACTAGCCCGTCATTGCCGACGTGGCCAAGCGTGCATATATGCAGATAGGTGTAGTAATGTCGAATAAAGCTTTCTTCACAGTAGTGTAGCCGTTCCAAGTAAAGTGCGCCGCTTCTTGAAGTCAGAACAAGGTACTGTTCGCCAATAAGGATTGTGCCTCAGCACGTGACGGTAGAGATACGGATTCTGTTCGCATCTATACTGTACAGTTTTACTGTAGTCTTCGAACTAAAGATACCGAAAGGAAGACGGTTTGTTGGAACAGAAACTTGAGTCCATCATACAGTTCCTGTCACCGGCAGTGGTTGGACCTGTAGACAGTACGCTCTCTGGAAGTATACTCTGTTGGCGCTGTACTTGTATGATTTCGTTAAGTACCGCCGTGCTTCTAGTTGGCAAACGTATTTTGTCCTTGGCGAAAGCATGCATCTTGTATGAGGTGCCAAGAGGTACTAGCTCCGTGAAGAAAAGCGTTTGCTGCTCTGCTTCTTGCCGCACTGCTTCATGTTTTCTCTCCTGTGAATATACACACAAAGAAAGTTCGCCTGAAAAAAACTTTTGTCCCACCGATGATCTTTTTTTAGCTTGAAATGAACACATATGCATAGGCCATGTCCGCAAAAGGTGTCAGCAGAACATTGCTCTCACACCCAGTTAGGAACTTGTACCGGGCAGGGCTTTATTTTCGGTGTCTCCATGGAGTCTAGGTTATCGATTATGGTAGCTACAATATGTATATGCCAGGTAGCGATATACACCCATCGGTCTTAGAGACGCCTTTCACTTGGGCGTCAGCGCCGTGGCAGACGAACCTTTTATCCGCGATTCGTACAAGGCTGTGCGTTTTCCGAAAAGGCATTTGCTCCTATAGAAAGGCCGCCATAGCGAATCTGGGACGTTTTAGGGCAATGCGGTACAAGTGGGACAGCGTCGTTCACTATATGTCAATATAACTGATGCATTGCTTACATGAGGGGACCCATCCTGATTATGTTCGAACACAAAGTATGGGTGCGTGTCGTTTGAGCTGTGGATGTTCCTACTAAGCAGACACCAGCTTTTGCAGTGCTTCTTGGATGTATCTGACAGCCAACATGGGTGTGTAGTGACAGGGAGCTAATGCCTCCCATTTTTAAGACCCGTACCCCGTTTAGTAGAAGGCTAGAAATCAGTATGTCTTACACCACAACCAGAAGACAGGAGTGATCGGTTTTACGGACAGCTGGTATGCCGTCGGGAGAACAATGGGCTAACCTACCGCCTAAATGAGAAGATTGAACTCTCTAGTGTGCAGATTGCCTCTACGCTGCGAACATGAAACTGGCGAAGAGGTGCTGCGTACTTCAGCAAAGTAGTTCTTTCGCAATAGATGGCGTGTCGAGTTTCATTGTTTTGCGTGTGACCTGCTACTACTTCAAAAGAAAAATATTTCTGCTTTCCAGTTTTGTATTACAGTTGTGGACGCTGTCTGCACGTTACTAGTTTCAAACTGCAGCTGTGGCACATGCTTGGCACGTTTTTGTGTTACAACGTAAGGCATGCACCGGCGTTCTGCATTTGTAACCATATAACTTTTCGCGTCTCTGGGTTTCTACTGTGTAGAACGTAAGTCCCGTGAAGGACTCGTCTGCTAAGATTGCAAGACAACAACAGCACAATTGATACTTGAACGGAGCTGTTTTGCTCCTTTATTGGCTGCAAGAAACGAATACCACCCTCGTGCAGTCTTATTACGAATACGCAGTTGGAAACTTTGTCTTCCGTAAGGAATAGAGCATTCTTATGTGACAGTCGTGGGAAACGGGCAGGCAGTGCGCCATTCGGGCATCAGCCAACAATATTTCGGGTTCACCGTTTTACCGTTCCACAACACATCTTGGGTCGTGGCACGCCCACGCACCTGCAATCGTACTTGCTGTGACAGTTGGATATCGTCGATTGTTGCCGTTTTGGTTTCAATGCGCTGCTGGACAGTATGCAGGTGACCTTTGCCAAGCTACGAGTTCTTCGAGGCATGAGAACAAATCCAGTTGATCTACAAAGCTGATTCCAGCCTATGTAAAAGCGCCTGTTCTCCCCCGAGGCTGCTCCTGTCTTATTGCCGTCAATCGACACACGCAAGGCCGTATGTTCGGAGCGCAATCTGCGCAGTCTGGATGTTGGCGTAGTAATGCCGGATCAATCCTCAGTCGCAGTAGCATTACTTGTAATTGGGGATGCTGGGTGCTGACGTCGATCGGACATGTAGTAGATGCGCCGGCTAACTCCTTATCGAGATTTTTTCGCTCGGCGAAGCCAAGCAGGTGCGCACGAAATACTTCTAATGCAACCAGCTGGTGGGTATGGAAGTCAAATTCCTTCCTACTGCCAATTTCGGGTGCATTTACACTCGGAAACTAATAGTCTCACGGCATTTATCCGCAGTGGGGCTCTCCGCAGGGTGGGAAGGACCAACTGGCCAGATTGCATTTATGCATGCGTGGCCTGCTTTACGTGGCCGTCAGTAAGGCATGTGCAATTGCAGAGTTCGTCGTTGACGTTTGTGGGGGAGCGCTTCAAATGATGGTGGCAAGACAAATTGCAGCACTGCAGATGAATATTGTATTGTAGAGCGTTGTTAAATTTTACTTTAAACAATCCATAATACGCTGGTAGATACCGTCGTTACTACAGAAAAATACGATATGCATACTGAATCACTTTTACTGCCTAGTTACTCTCTCGAGGGATTTTTCCAATGTCTAGAAAGGCGTAGGTAGTTGAGTTCAGCTATTATGTTTAGGCAAGATCAAGACCATGACGACGTTCGCTGTGGTAAAACTTAGCACTGTTTGGTTTGGTCTATCATGACTACCACTGGTTCTCAGGACGTGAGGTTTGCACTACCGTGCCGTTGAAAAGACATACAGAATGAGGATGTTTCCGGGATGTTTCCGGGAGATGGAATCCGTGTGCTGTTCTTTTATCAATCATAGTTCTCGCAGGACCTGCGGTTTCAGGCTCTGTGTGGCAATCAAGAATGACACGCATCCCTTTACCTCTGTCGGCGTGATAGGAGTAAACCCACGCTTCTTGTAGCTGTTCAGTCAGTGGGTCGTAAACCAGACACCTTGGTTACACGTGAATTCGTCATTAACCCTTGACGGGGTCACGATCCGGTCGTGTATCACTTTAGCGTTCTACGACACCTTTTGTTCTTACGGAGTAGCTTAGCAGTGTGGGTCAACAGATAGAGGTTTCTATACCTAGATTACGTCGCGCATATGTGCCTCCTTAAGCTCTACAGTGCACCTCGTATTCTGCTTCAGAATGCAGGTCAATGACACAGAATCGCCTGCTAGGTAGGGAATGGTTTCTTCGGGGTTGGTCGGCTGCGGCCAGTATGTGCGTCCTTCTGATTGGACACCCAGCGTTTGTTGGCGTCAGTACCTGTTGGTATAGCGGCAGCTGTGTGGATTCCGGAATAACCCGAAAGCTGTGGAAGATACGGCGTGACCATCCGCACCGTGTAGGCGTGCCCTTCATAGAACAGCTAGCTGCGGAAGCTGGCCACTCAACAAATGAATTTGCTTGTCTGTGGAAATCGTACATTTGCTTTGTGGCTTCCTGGGGAGTTGAGAGTTCAAACCAGAACCTTGAAACGTTTCCCAGCACGGATGGGCTTAGATCTTGATCATCTGGTACACTTAGCAAGCCTGCCCAGCTCAACAACAGACAGTGGGTCAAATGACGATGAAACAAGTGCAGACGGGCAAAAACGGTTATATTTTCACCTTAGGGTTGGCTTACGTTCTCATGACCCAAGACAGTGCTTTTAAACGGCAGGAGGAAGGTCTCACGGGAAGCTGCCCTTCAACGTATGTTGTCTAGATAACTTGTGATACAGGCACCTTACGTCTCCACGGAACAGTACCCTTATACCCTTTTCATGTTGAGGGCTCTCACAGTCATCGTTGTTTTGCTGGCATCATATGCAAGGGGAATCGACTCACCAAATCCTTGATTCAGGTTGCTGCTTTGCGACCCTTCTGTCAGTTGTTGGGGCACCTGCCAGTCCACCCAACCGTGGCAGACACCCAATCACTTTACGTTAAAAGCCAAGCCCAGCAGGCGTTCCGCTGCACTTTCGGGTGTTAAGAATGTGCGTGTTTGTGTTGTATGGTGCGGCCTGTGTATTTCTGTTTTGTTGGTGGCATGGACAAGCGCTTGTAGCCTGCTGCGTAACAGTACTGCACGTGGGCCTGAGTATTGAATAATGGAGTACTGGGCAGTCGGTGGGTCTCACGGAACATTCGTCAACCAAACATTGAAGGCCTCCCCCCTCTGGCCTGCGAGCCTTCGCTGTAACGATTCGTAAACTGTCGTTACCACGTTACATTTAATATCCTTACTTCTGTGCCTTTTTATGTTTCCCCGCTTTGCCCGCTAGAAGCGCACATTTGGGTATGTGCATGAGTGGTGGCTCGTTAAGGCTAAGGTGTATATTACCCTCTTTTGAAACTGAGGTACGCGCACACGCACGTGGCTTCTAGGCAGCTCTCCAGCAAATGCATATATGCTGTCACTACATCTATAAGCTCATGATTTTGGTATTTGTACCTCATAAGATAGGTTCGTCAACTGCTGTACATGTTGCATACCGAAGTAGTCTGGAGATGCTGGGGTATTATTGTCCCTAAGTATTTGCCCATCTACAAGCGCAGGTTGTTTGTTGGCGTGATGGGTAGGCGGGAGCAACCTCCTGGTTCATTTCTTGTCGGCTGACCGGGCCTCTCTATTAGAGTACGCTTGACTCAAACCGATGCATATGGCTCCTGGAGGCACTTTGGTGCCCGATGCTAAGACGGTAAGCACGAATTAGCACGAACGATGAACACGATATCGAATGCCCATACTCTGAATGGCATTTGCAAACTTTGTCGTTGATTCTGGGAAATTGCTCGTGGAGTACGCGCTAGTGCCATCCCCTATTCTCACACAGCCGCAGCCTACTATGCGTTTCGCAGGACTTCATAGGTGCGTGGCACCATGAACTACCCCTGAGGTAGGATCTAACTGCACCGCCGAAGGTTATGTACGAGGTTGTCTCTGTCTTCGTGGCGAAAGCAACGCTAGGTAAGTTGGGCGGATGCAGCGTATGGGTGCGTACACAGCGAGAAAACGGTATTAGATGGTTTGCATAATTTCTTAGCAGATTCCTCGAGGAATTAAACGGAAGCACCGGTGTCTAGTCAGAAACGGTTTTGCTCACCAGGGAGCCGATGGAAATGCAGATTGTAGGTTGTGCTTGAGTGTGTGGGGGGTTAAGGCCATGCAGCCAAAGTTGCAGCCGAACGTGCATTGCTATTGTTTAGAACAGGGATTAGGTGTTACGTTGTTGGTGGTCTCTGATCTCCATGCAAGCTGCAGCGTTGGTTGTGCTTCATGCTGGGTTACTGATTCGACGACTATTAGTCCTAATAATGGGCAGAAAGTGCGTTCTAAGGGGCACCAGTCACAAATTCTGTCTCCTAGTTAGAGTTGCAGGGGCGGAAGTAGCCAGTAAGTCCCTAACAATGCACTGCGTCCGCGCTATGGAGTGTGTACACGCTACTATTTTCTGTGGAACCACCGGCTTCTACCGTGTTGAACGAACGGCGCCTCCGTATGCCCCTGCGCGGGATCTCCCAAACTGTCATTTCGCTACTCCATTTTCACTATATCAGTCAGACAAGAGTTCGCGATGGCTGTAGCTGTCCACGGCTCTTGAGCAAAACACTCTGCACATCATAACGTTGACGGGACTGGTAAAGCGGCATGGGGACGCTGGACCTTCCTCATGCACCGTTGCACACTGTCGCTTCATTTTCATTTGTAGAAAGCGCTGTGAGGTATCCTGGCTTACGAAAAGGGGGTTAGTTTCATGCTGCGCCGGCGGCGCTGATCGCGACTGTTCACCACTGAGACCAGAGCGTTGTAGCAACAAGAAACCTACCGTTGCTCTGTGCCGTGCAGCTGATGCACTACATTCTGAACGCCTCTTTTAGGTGAAAGTATCCTGCATAGCTCATATACCAGGGATGGTACCAGGGAACGTTTTCGGGCTCATACGGCGTGGTGGTGAGTATTCTGGTACGAAGCTTTGGAGGAAAATGAGGCAAGCAATTACCATACAAACATACCCCCGGCCGTTTCCCCCTTATGAGCACACTCACAATCGTTCCTCGCTTTACCTTCTCTGAAGGACTAGCCACGATAAACTGGGAGTTGATTTTTGATCAGATTGTACGTTCTCGGAGGTGGTTGGAGATTCAGCGCGGCAAAGGAAGAGTTTTCCAGGTACTCCAATAAGCGTCGCGCTTGCCTCCACCAAGATGTGTAAACCCCCATGCAAATTTAAGGTGTGGTCGTATGTTTTGCTAAGCGGGAGACTAGATAAAGCCACATTGTGGTATACAGGTGGTGCGGTCCATGGACTTCAATGAAGCGTTGGGAACTGAACCAGGGCAATGCGAAACGTGCCTTTGGCTGTTCGAGGATACGTACCTTCCGTTTGGATTCATTTTGCAGGCCTTGCTCTCTCCCCGCCGAAAACAAATGCGCTATGCTGGTGTTTCTGATTTTCCTTGTTTGCGTAGGTGTGCTGTGTGTCGGGGAGCCCATGTTTGCTGATGTAACCCGCAAGAAGCAGCAGCTTCGTTTAAGGCGCCATATGTATCCCTTGTTCTTTCATGCGGCACCCTTTAGTTTGCATGAACGGAATCACCCTTTGTAATAGTCGTCCAGGGCTTGATGCCTACCGTGGAAGACAGTCGCTACAGATTTGGTAGCCAACGGGTTAAATACATCCCTATAAATTGCCTACGACAACAACGCACTTATACGTTTTTAGCCTCCATCAGATCATTGTCCACTCCAAGCTCATCCCGTGTTGAGGTGGTGCAGATGAGCCGCCGTAGTATTCGACACTCCCTTCGGCCTTCATGGGGGGGATTTTAACTGGCTGGCAACAGAGTATTTGACTCAAGTGGGTCAAGAGGTCTCGGACGCTTCGGCGATTTCATTCTGAGCGTTGCAGCTTGGAAACCGCACAGGAACTAGCAGAGCTAAAGGATTATAGCACAATGTGTTCGCCCCCACCGAAACGCTGAAGTCTGGGTACGAGCAACTCACATGAGTTATGCGCCTGCCTTAAAAGAAGGTGAGCCCTATTTCGTGCAGCAGGGAGGCACACTTTCCAAGCGACAAAAATACAGTGGCAGGTGTCAAACTAGAAGGTGCACTTCGGAGGATGGAACATGCAGCACAGATTTAAAAGTGGCAGGCGACAAACTGTCGTTTTCTACCATGCATTATTCATGCTTAACAGGGCATGGCTAGATGCATGAAGCGTTTTCTATTCGAGGCATCGCTGCATTTTCTACTCAGTGGACGATGTTGTGAATCTGCTTCAGGTTTGTTTGTGATCGTCAAGGTGGACGTGGCATATACATTTCAGCGCGTTTCCTCTTCAAAGAACATATTGTGGCTGCATTTTGTTATGCATATAGCAACGAACATATTGAACAGTTTGAACGTAGGCGCAAAAGGGAAAATCGAAGGCACGTAATAGTCATCACCCGATTGCATCTAGCGTGGTGCCGACTAGAAGAATATATAGCTTGCATGTCCGGCTGGGGGATGAGCACGTTTGGAGCTTTTATTAATTGCATCCACTGACTGGTCTACTTCGTTTGTTTTTCTCATTACCGCAGGTATCATGCGGCATGGCCGCTATGCCATGTGAGGTCCAAGCAAATATAAGTCTGCTGTGCGGTCTCTGGCGACTTGAACGTTCGGGAATAATTGGTTTTGCCGATGAGTAGAAGGTGGGTCTGGCGAAACGGAACCAACGAAGGATTGATGCTGAGGCGTTAGTGGAAGCTGCCATTCCTGGGCGTACTTGATTTGTGCCTGTTACCCGCTCATCCACACTATTTAGTAGGCTGCGGAGGTTGCGAAAGAGATTGCATTTGTATAGCTGCATATCGACACGGAGCATGCAGGGACAACGTGCACTTCATCTTGTTGGTAGTGCACGGGTGATATTCACTGATGATGCATGAGGGACTACGTATCATTGCAGAAAGGCAAAGCACGTGCATCGCCAGCGACGTAACACAAAGCTCTCTTGCAGACATGGAGTTTTAAACGCGTTCCTCGAGTAGTCCATTACCAGTGATCTCTGGACCAGTACCTAATTATGATGGTGCCGTTAAACACTTCCCAACCGCAGCCTTTGTTTTCTCTAAGACCAAACGGATTGTGCTGGTTTTCTTTACATAATGCCCCATATGGCGCTCGTGGCTACAGTTTCGTTCATGAACACCCATGAAGCTATGTATTGTCCTGGGCGGGAGGGTTCAACTGACTACTCAAAGCGTATTTTACCCATACATCTCCATATATATGAGGTAACCACGTTCATTCCGCTGTGCTTAGGCGTGTTAGGCTACACTGCCTCGAAGGTCTGAACATTTGCAGCTCACCGGCGCCCTTTTTAACGCTGAAATCTATTGCACGCTGTTTCTGTAAATTATACGTTGCCTGGAAAGGTGGTAAGTACCATGTGTCACAGGAGACCGGGCACGCCTTCTGATGGACAAAAGTGCAGTGGTGAGTGCAAAGCCCGGCGATGCGCTGTGGAAAATGGAATGCTTACCGTAGACAGTGCAGTGGCCGGATGTCTACGAAACTGCCACTTTTTGTCGTGCCCTGTCAATGTTCTTTGCTTTCTGCATGCAACAAAGCAAGGACATACTTGGTTGGAAGAAACATTTTTGATGCACAGTGAAGCTAGCAGCTGTATGCCTCGTTGTGACATTTAAGGTGACTGTGGCAGATGGCGTTTGCATAGTTCAAATTGTGGTTGTTTCTCATTGTGTAGATACCAAAGCACATCTCGCATAGCTTGGAAGCTGTCATACACAAACAGGGATTGCAAGCATTTACTAATTTAAAGCCATATGCGCCCTGCGCCGTCGTCAATGGTAAAACCCGTTAGCTGGCATGTCTGGCTTTGACGTGATCACTTTTAGAGCTTTTACTACGTGCATCCGCTGGATGGATTACATGATTTGCTCTGTTTTTTGCCGCATGTACCATGCATCAATGGTGAGGCCACGATAATGGCCTGGGCTGTGTTTAGTGCACGCAAGGATTTTCCGGAATGATTAGCCGTGCTGATCACTAGGCAGTACGTCTCATATGAAACGGTGTACTGCTCATTCTCCGATGTGATCGGCACATACGCATATAGTCATTGGCATGCTTTTCCATGGAGTATTTACCAGGCACTGGCTTTATTTTGTAGGCTGTGTTGTACGCAACGGAAGTTCTGATTGTGTTGCTGTGTGCCAGCACGACACGTTCAGTCTCGATAGGCATTGATGCGTATTAACGTGTACTTCAGTCTCCCAACAGTCAGTAAATGCCTTTTGCTGATCACGCACAGACGTCCACGTACATTTACACGGATGCAGAGCAGATGCATCCCAAACAACGTAGCCCCAGGCTCACGCACCGAGACGAAGCTTTGCACGCTCTCCACGAATGCTCTTTTTTTTCATTTATGTGCCAATGGGTGCCCATTAGTGTAGGCGGTGCCTTGACTAGGCATTCCATGAGCATAAAGCAAAGGCTGCGAGACATTTCAATCGATTCAGTCAACGCCTGCCTCATATACAGCTTATGTACCCGCATCGCGATGATGATCATGATTGCCCATGAGACTGTGTAACTTGGTGGATACAACTGACAGCTAAAATCATGTTTGGCGCAAGCGGATCCATAGTCGCCGCATTTGTCCGTTTGTGCTCATCAGTGTTTTGAGGCTGTGATACTGTACTGCCTCGAAGAGCTAAACCTGCCTAGAACAGCATCTTCTCCTAAACGAGGACATATGTGTACGAGCTCTCCCTGTGAGTTATTCGCCGACTTGGCAAGGATGTGAGCACCATTTAGCATAGGCAGCAAGATCACGTCCGAGTTCCACACCTGCAGTAGCAAATGTTTAACCTGCAGATGCGCTTTGCAGAATTGAATGCACGGCTCAAACAGGCAAAGTGATAAGCAGAGCTGTCGTACAGTACGTCTTTCGTACTTCGCATGGCATGCGTGGCTTTGGTTAATTGTGTGCTTGCATTTTATCTGCGTTGTTCTTTGCTCTGATTGGCCCACTTGAGGTAGCACGAGGTAGCATGCGGACCTTGGAAAAAACAGATTGTGGGTGCTTCTGCTTGTATCGATAACGAAACGCACACCGAAAAACGTTTTGAAGCGCAGGTGCAACCTGGAATTCAAGGCGTGCACTAAATCACACTCAGCTTCTTGCTGTGCCGCAGCAAGCTTTGGAGTATGTAATTCGCACCTTCAGTTTGGGAATGAGCTATTCGCGGCCTTTGAGACTTACGTTTGCTGACTGGTATATGTGATTTGCTCTTCCATTTACCCCAGGTAACATGAGAAGAGGAGCGCAGTAAGCCATGTGACCTCGACACAGTAGACGCCTTGATGTGAGTGACGACGGGCAGATAACCAGTTGCGGTGGTGAATAGAACGTGCGTGCTAAAAACCAAAATCATTGATTAACTGCCTCCTGTACGGGGGCTTCCAAGTGAGTTGTTATTATGTTTGTCGAGAAGGCTGCGAAAGGCACTGCGTCTGTATTTCTATGCATCGACGCGAAACATGCAGCCATAGTTGGCACTTCATCTTCTTGGAAGCCCACGGCTCCTTCGTACTGATGATGCATGAGCGACGACATGCCTCTGCAAGAAGGCGAAGCGGATGCATGACTAACAACATGACGCCAGGCTCGCTTAGAGACATGGCAGTTGAAGGTGTGTCTAATGTTCTCCTTTCTAGTTACGGACCAGGGATTGCTGAATTGTGTTTGTGCCGTTATGACCCAACAGTTTCTCGACCGTAGCCTCTTTTGATCCTAGAAAAATAACCAAGATGGGTGCCCCTTGTTTTCTGCAACTGCTGGTCCATATGCAGCTCATTTCTCTGCTTTACGGTGCAGTCTACGATCACCCATGACACAGGACCTTTGAGTGAAAGCGGCAGCTGACTGCTAGAGCATGTTTAGCTTAAATGGGTAAAGAGGCTTCGACGAACTTGATTCACCCTTCAGCGAGTTAACGTGGGGACCCCCACTGACCTGACGATCTCCGTGGCTCAATGGCTCCCGCCGGAACGCTTAAACACGGATAGATGGAAGTCGGATCGGTTACACTGCCTAGGCATATCGGTAAGCGCCGGTTCGCATAGGCTTCAGGCACATCTCAGCGACGCAGCGATGCAAGAGCAAATGTAGGGCTGGCAGGTGGCATTTGGGGAGTAAGATGCTTGGCAGATTTAGGGAGTGACGAGCGACGCATACTTACATAACTATCGTTTTCTACCATTTGCTTTCCATCCCTCTCAGGACATGCATGGTTGCAAGGAGTACGTTCGGCCTATGGTGCGGTTGCAGTTGCCCGTCAGTTCCCGACGCTATGAAACGGCTTTACGTTGCTTTGTAACAGGTACGGGGGGCATGGTATCGGATTTTTGCGGGGTAAAGCTTGTGGGTACTTCCGCGAATACCGATACGTGAACACGCATCGCACAGTTTAGTTACTATTGCAAACTGGAAGCGAATGCATTAACGAACTTACAGCCGAATGCATCGTGGTCAGCGGCGCTTTGCATAATATGTATCTTGCATACCTATCTTGGACGTGGGTTCTCTTGGAGCCTCTATTACATGCATCAACTAAGTGGTGGATGTGGTGTGCACTTTTAATTATCGCAAGTTCGATGGGCCACGCCTTCGGAGCCAGGATAGCTCCAGGCAAATAGGGGCCTTTGTTGTAAGTACAGGACGACATTTAGCCGTTGTGTTGGCTAGAAAGTATGACTCATTGAACGAGAATCCTTGTACGGGTGACATTTGGGTGTTGTCGGAGACATACACAGCTTTTGGCATGGTTTTCTTACCATGGCCTATGCGCCATTCAGTGTGCTTTTGTAGGCTGCGGAGTATCCTAAATGCATCGTGTTTCTCTTGTGTGTCGGCTGGAAAAGTGCTGACACAATGTGCAATTTGCTTCTCCACTAATGAGCGGTTGTTTTTTACTGGCCATGCATGAGCCAGAGCGTGTCAAAAATGATGAAACCGATGCATCACTAAGACCGCGACACCAGAGACGCTTACAAACGTGATGTATCAGGCATGTTTATCGAACGTTGTTTCTCTACTGCCCACCCAATAAGTGCATAGAGAGGTTCATACTGTTGTGACTTAACAACTTGCCAAGAACAACCCTCGGCTGCCCTGGGTAAACCAACTAGACGGAGTGTCCTCGTTTCCTTCAAACATTGGTTCATGCATAGGGCTTGACACGCCGTTCTGTGGTGCAGCGCAAAACCAACAAAGACGGCGGATGATCCGCTGTAGCATCCTCACTGCATCGAAATGGGGAATCTACGCTGTCTATGGGGCATGGGCACTTCAAGTACAGCATCATCGTCCCACATCAGTATCTTGCGAGGCCTGCCAGTTATACGGTTCGTGGCACGTTGGGAGACAGGCAAACGTTCTGAGGAACAAAAATGCTATGGGGACTGCTAAGCGCACAGAGGCACTCCAGATAAGTGAGTATGTGCCGTGCACAGCGTACTGAGTGAAGTATGGTCGTAAAATTGTTGCTGTTTCCGTTGGTGCTTTGATGCCTCACGAGGCATGCGTGGTTGCATGAAGTAGTTTCGATGCATGATGCGGTTGAATCTGCCCGGCAGTGGTAGATGGTATGAAGGGGGTTTGCCGTTGCTTGTGAGAACGGGCATGGCATATACGTTTTGCAAAGTGTAAGGTCGACCCAACAGCACACATTGCACAGTTTGGACGCTGTGGTACCTTACAATCAAATGCAAACTGCTCCTCAGTGAACATTGGAGTATGCTCCGTGCCTATCTATCTTTGAGTTGAGAGCTTTTGCAGCATTATTGGGTGCGACCGGTGACTGGAGTGCGTGCTATGCTCTTGCATAACCTGCCCGGGTTGCGAAGCCATATATACAAGTTTGGGATGTGTTGCGTGGGTGCTGGAATAAGCTGAAATAACTACATCTGGTGATGGCTGGAACGTACTAGAACGTATGTCTCATTGAAAGGAGAAGAATTAAAGCACTGATTGAGTATTGCTCGTAGAAGCACATAAGTCTTGACATACTCGCCTTTTGACTGTTTCCTTCTCCGTGACATTTTTTGCTGCGGAATTGGCAAACGACATTGTCCCTGCTTTTCTGGGTGACAGCGCGATCCGTGCAGCCACAATAAGCATGCACTGGAGTGGTAAGCGGTTGTTTTTTGTTTTGGGCGTGCATGCCCCATTACACAAAGTGGGTGCATCTGCATCACCAGCACCAACAACATGGTACCGGGATCGCTTAGCGGTACGCAGCATTTAAAGTATTCCTCGGATCCTCCTTTATTTGGCGTACAAACGGAGTGCCTACTGATGTCAATGCTGTGTAACTTTGGCGTGTGTGGATCTCAGTCCTTATTGGGCATGTGAAAACACCCAGGCCGATTTTCCTTCTTCCCTTCAAATACTCACTTGTGTTGGGGCCGCCGGGTATTACCCTCTTAGGGCTACTACTGGCTGATAAGAGTTGGATTAGACGTATTTTTTTCCCAGCGCTTTCACGGTAGGACGATGCACTGCCTTGCAGATATCTATCTTTCTAGCACACCGACGTTCCCCGGAACGCTTAAGTTTGTGGACGCGCAATTCCTGCGAGTTATCCGGAAACCTGTCACGCAGGTATGCACCGTTTAGCAGCGGGGACAGGAACGCATTCCAGGCGACAAAACCACAACGGGTGTGACGTCTACAAATACGCGACGCAGAATTACGTTTGCGGCATGCGCAGACAAGTACTGGGCGGCACCCGTTTCTAAACACTCACCGTCGCTTTCATGACGGGTGGCGGGTGTTCTATAACACGCAGTACAAGCCTGCTTGCATTTAGTATTTTTCGTAAATTGGGTGACTGCATTTGCCCCTCAGTGCTCATTTTTGTGAATGATTGGTGCTCATTTTTGCATTGGTGGCAGTTCCGATGGCCGTGACGTAAGGGTTTTGCCAAGGCCAGCCTGGTTATGTGAATTCCCAAAATGCCAGTGTATATTTTAAATCTGGCACGCACCTCGAATCGAGGTTATGTACCAGTCTACAAGGGAGTGCACCTCGGGTGGGGAGCTGTGGTCTTTGTAGCTTCCATGTCTAGCTCGGTTACTCGCCTATGCGGGGCGTTTATTGCTTGGATCTGCTGATAGGTGTAATTAAATAGCTCGTTTTGTTCTCAGACGTGCTATCTGCTGAGCCTGCGAATCCATGCGAGGTCCACTCAGAATGCGGCCAGGCTTTGGTGTACTTGAGATGGTCAGGCCTCGAAACAGCTAATTCTGCTATTGCACAGAAAGTGCGTTTCACAGTTTTCACATTGATTGATTACGCGCATCTACCGGCGGCTGTGCGTGACTCCTTCGTTACAGCAGGCACCGCTGGGACAACCTAAGGGGCCGTGTCAGCTCCAAGCAAGTAGACGCGCAGGTTATGTTTAGTGCGGAGGGACAGATTTTAATGTACTGGCTCTGTTGGTGCCTAGGGAGTGAGCCTTTCGAAGGAGGGGCCGTTGAACTACGGAAACACAGAATAGTTGGCATGCTGACCCGCGGGCTACTTCCGAGACATTGGCTTATCGTACTGAATATTTTAGTGGGTGATTGACCTTTACTCATCCTCAATAGCTGGCCATGCATGCTCACTGAACAGAAAAGCTGACACGACAATGAACATAGAGGCTGGGTTGTCTGGAGTTTCCGGGCTTCAAGCGCTTTTCCCATTTTCATTGGTACACGAACCAGCGCCTACGGATGCACGTGCTGTTGTGACTTACCCGTTTCGTCACTCGCAAAACTTGTTGTTTGCAACATTCCCACGACGTATTTCACCCGTCTCCAGCAGCACTATCCCATATATGTAGCTTTTCTGCGTTTTACGGTTCAGTGTGTCGCCGACCATGACAGTGGGTACCATGTTGTTGGGCACGAACTGGCTGCTAAGAGCATGTTTGGTTGCAGCCGGCCATGCTGCATATGCTGCAGATCGGGTACTTTGTTCTTTCAGCGCGTTACCTTGAGACACCCACTGTGCATCTGCGATGTGAAGGTTTTAGCACATGGACGCCCTCCCGAAGGCGTAATTTTGCGTGTTCATGCGAGTGCTGGGGGATATCCGGCGGCCTGACACGTTGGTGAACGCCGTTTTTCACCGCAGACAGGTACATATGTTGAGCTCCGTTTAGTACAGGAAACAGGTACACGTACTCAGCGGCAATAATGCAGTGGCAAGTGTGGAACTTGCGGTTGCACTTTGAAAAATGGAGTGTTCCGGCGGAATGGCAGCTGGCGATCAAGCGACCTTTGTTTTGAAAAAATTGTCGCCCTTCAGTATGCGTTTTCCATACATTACAGGCCACGCATAGATGTGCGATATAATTTTTATTAATAGTGCTGCTGCATTTGTCACTCAGTTGTCGGTGTGCTTAGGCGGCTTGACTCCTGTTTGTGACCGGCAGGGTTGACGTGGCGTATAGATTTGGGGAAGAATACATGGTGGCTGCTACTGCTTGTCTAGATAGGAGAGCATATTTCACGCAGTTTAAGCCCAGCATAACCGGGACAATCGAAGGCATCATGTACTAGTACTCAGATTGCATCTACAGCCCCTGCGAATTGTTTAATATACATCTTGCTTGTGTAGCTTTGGGATGAGCTCTTTTGGAGCTTCACTAAGTGCTCTCACAGACTGGTGTGCGTCGCTTGCTCTTTTCATTACCGTAGGTGTCAAAAAGGCCACTTAGCCATATGGCATCCAAGCAAAGACAAGTCTGTTTTGTGTTGATTGGCGACGGGATTGTCCCGAAACAAATAGTTCTGGTGACGAGTAGAAAGTGCGTTTCATGGAACAAAAAATACTAAAGTACAAATACTGAGGCGTTACTAGAATCTACCAGTTCTTGGCATATGCTTCCCGCTTTGTAGGCCTCGGAGTTTGCAGAGGATCGAAGGACGATGCATATATATTGCGGTGTACAGACGCTAAACGTGAAGCCACAATGAGCACTTCATTTGTTCGGCAATGCACTGCTGATTTTTACTGACAATGACCGGCGAACACATGTCTTTGCGAAGACGCGAAGCGGATGCATCGCCACAAACGTGGCGCCAGGATTGTTCAAAAACACGTAGTTGAAGGGGTGTCGCTTCAGCGTTTGTCTTCTGGTTTTCACCGAACAAGTGCCGAATTGTATTGATGCTGTGGCGACTGTACATTTTACCAACCACAAACCTTGCAGCGCCCGAAAATGACGACTGCCCTTGTTCCGTTCACCTACTCCCCCGGAAGCAGATCACTTGTCTATACTGTGGTGTAGTGTATGAAAAACCATGTCACCCAGTACTTCGTTGGAGGGCGTCAACCGTCTGCTATGAGAATGCTGCGCTCCACAGGATCCAGAGGCTTAGGGTGGCTCGATTTGCTTTCAAGTGTTTTTACTTGGAGAACCCACACTGGTAACACAGGCTTAAATATTTTCAACACAGATTCGCCAAACATATGCCTAAACCTCTGTACGCGCAAATCGTCTGAGTTACATGGTGGCCTGAGAAGACGGTGGGTGCCGTTTGGCACAAGAGGCAGGCACACCTAGAGGAAAAAATGCAGTGGCCTGTGTGAGTCCGATTGCTGCAGTTTGGAGGGTGGGTTTAGGCGTGATGGAGACACAGTATGAAAGTGCAAAGGATGTGTGCAAACTTCTCAGTCTGCACAATTCGTTGTGCATGTCGTACGGGAGGCGCGTAGTTGTCAGGGACACTTCTTATGTATGGAGTGGCTGCAGTTGCGGTCCAGTGGTAAGTGTTGTGAATGGGTTGTATTCTTTTGTGTGACAGGTACTGGAGTTTGCGAGGGGCAGGTTGTGGGTTATTCTGGTTGTCGCGAAAACAGAGCACAAACCGCACAGTCTAGTCCAGAGCGCGAATTAATGTTGAAGTCAAGCACTAATTCACCGTTAGGTGCAATCTGCGCCGCAGCGGATTTCCCATCGTTCAGTTGTATAGTGTACCCGTCTAACTGAGGCATGGGCTCTTTCAGAGCCTTTTGACAAGCATCCAGTGACTGGACAGCGTTATGGCTCTCTTTGTTTCCACAGGTACCATGCGCCCTGCATGCAGAGCCATGTGAGGCCCAAACACATGGAGGCCTGCAGTGTGTTTGACGAAAACGGGAATTCATCTCAACAGTTAGGTATATGATGAGTAGAAGGTGCGTCGCATGAAACAAGGAACGTTTATTTGCTGATTCTAGGGTGTCATTGGAAACACATTCGTTTGGCATGGTTGCCCGCGGAGTGCTTCCGAGTCATTCACTTTGTTGGCTACGGTGTTTGTGAACAATGCTATGTTTGCCTTGCTGTGCGTCGACGCAAAACGTACAGTCCGAATGCGGGCTTCATCTCTCCACAGAACTGTTGCTTTTCACTGACGGTGCACTGGCAGCCACGTATGTTTACGGAGAGACGAAGCAGATCCCCAGCACCATGGGTTGCCGACAGGAGCGAAGCTGTTTACACTCTCTTTGCCATCTCCCTGTACGTTGATGTACCGTATAGTGCCTAAAGACGCCGATGCTCTTGAGAGGATTTCGTCAGCTTTAACTCCTACTGGACCCGACACTCGTATCGATGCTCCCTCGCTTCCTTGAAATATTGCCTTCCGTATAGCATCTTCCGTGGAGTATATGAGCAACAACGACTCCAAGCACTTTGGGGGAAGGCAACAACTGATTTCTAAGAGCGTGCTTGCCTCACGTATGGCCACAGCCTTTAAGTAATAGCTTGGTATACTCCTCAGTGCGTCTACCTGCGCAGCACATACTGGCTCAACTATCTAGGGCTACCTAGCATGCCGGCGCCCGTGTAAATGTTTGTACCTGCCGTGCAAATTACGTGAGTTATTCGGTGGCCTGAAAAGGGAGTGAGCACAGTTCAGCACAGGATACGCAAACTGCCAAAGGTGCAGTGGCAGTGTCTACGTTGCTTTCGCCATACGTTACAGGGAATGTCCGATTGCATGAAACATTTTCGGTGTATGGTGTGACTGCCGCTGCCCGTCAATGGTCAGCGTTATGAGGCGGCTAAATCGCTATATTTGACTGGTAGGGTGGGTGTGGCATATGAATTTTGCAAAATACACTATGTGGCTGCTTCTGCTTGTCTCAAACGCAAATAAGAAGTCTCCCTCATCAGACGCTGATACAACCTGTAATTGAATGCAGGTGTTTATTTTACCGACACAAGCACTGTGCGCCGCGGGGAACTTTACGATGTATGGCTTATACCTCTATCGTGAGTCGTAGCCCCTCCAGAGCACTGATTGCTTCAATAACTCAATAACTCGAGTACGTCACCTGCTGTTGTCGTTGCCGCAGGTGCAGTGCCTCCAGGCTATGAAGCCGTGCTACGTCGAAGCATATAGAGGCTTCGGCCAGGCGTAGTGGAGACGGACAGGTTTCCAAATAGGTAGTTCTTGTGATGACTAGGTAGTGCGTCTCATGAAATGCTGATTCGTTGACGATGTTGGAAGAACATAGTTCTTGGCGTGCTAGTTTTTTGACAGTATCCTCGTCATTGGCTTTGTGTTGTGTACCGCGGTGTTTGCGAAGGATACTCTGCCGGTTTTGCTGTGTATGAGCGCGAAACATGCAGTCACGATGCGCCCTTCATTTTTCCATTAGTGAACGGTTGCTGCATGCTTGCCATGCATCGCCGCCCAGGTACGTTTACGCTTTACCCAGAGGCAAAAACGATACGGGACTAACAGCGTGACACCGGGCTCGCGCAGAGCGATGAAGGTTTTAATATTCTCGTCGCCCTATCCTTCTTATTGAGTAACCAAATAAAGGCAAATGGTGTTGTTGCTAAGCATTTTGTTAAGCGCGACCCCTATTGAGACAACTATTCGAAAGTGGCACCTTACGTTCCCCTCAAATATTGTCCCCAATATTTTGCACTGTACTGTTGATGGAAAACAGTGAAAACGAGTGTTTCGTGGAAGGGTGGCCACTGACTGCTAAGAGCCTGCTTGGCCTAAATCTGTTCAGCTCTTCAGAATGCCTTGGTTTTCTCTCGAGAGATTTGACGAGAGAAAATCACACTTCCGTGGACAAGTATATCATGCTAGCACAGATCCGCACCTTTAATTGCTTAAACCTGTAGACAGGAACGTGTGAGCTACCCGGCGGCCTGACAAGCCGGTGAGCACCGTTTAGCACAGGAGACATGCGCACTTGCTGAGCGAAAACCTGCAGATTGAGCTCTGGAGAAATGAATCTGCGGTGCAAACAGTGTAGTATGGGCGTCGGGTATTCACACTAGTGCCACTCTTTACCGTTGTTTTTCCATACCTTACAGGACATAACCCATTGCATTCGAAAACTTATAGGCGGTAGGTCGCTTGAAGCGACCGTTTTCTTTTTGTGACAGGCACGGCAGCCGGGGCATATGGCGTTTGTAAAGTACAGCTTGTGGGTGTTCCTCCTTTCGTTTGCAACACAGCACAAGCCACACGTTTCTTCGCCAACTGCAATTTAAAAAGGACGAAATTGAATTCATGTAAAATCCATCTTGCACAGCCCTGCGTTCGCTTGGGAGTGGTGTGTTTTGGAGCTTTTATTATTTGTGCCCCCCTCCTTAGGTATGCGGTTTTCTTGTATGGTCACTTCACGTATCGTGCTCCAAGTGTGCGGAACCATTTTAGGTTCAAGATGACGGAGGCCGCGGTTGCAGTTGAGGGGGGCAGGCGAATTTTGAACAGTTCTGCGGGTGACTAGGCGGTACGTCGCATGGGCCAACTATCAAACTACCTTTGAAGTACTGATTGGCGAATTTTATTGGCAACACGTATTTCTTTGCATACTTTCCCATGGAGTCCTTCCGGGTCACTGGCTTTATTTGGTATGCCGCGCTGCTTGCGAAGATGTTTGTTTCGCTGTGTATCGGCACGAAACATGCAGTCAGAATGGTGTTGGTGCTGTTGTGTCAGCAACAACCCTGTTTTTGACCAAGCCAACCAGAGGGATGTTTTCTGTTTCTTTGTAGCAACGGCCTGTGTAGGACGCATTAGTCCACACTGCTGTTCTATTCACTTCCAGCCGTGGCACCACACATTTTGATGAAATGCTACAAACGACTGCCTCCAGCGTGTTTGGCCCACGCTGGCTCAGTGTTTTTCGCCTGACTGATTTGCATGGCCGCATTCCAACGTGAAAAACCCACAGGGGTTGGGGATGCTCTACCTCTGTAGCACAACCCAACCCCCCTGAATGTTTTAATCGGTGTACGCTTCTATCCCGTGGCTAACCTGGCGTCCTGGCATGTTGGTGGCCTCTGTCTGGCAAAGCGTACAGCCATATGTTCTGGGCGCCACAATGTGCTTTGGATAATGGGATTCGCTGCGGCATGTGCTCGCAGCCATCTCTCTTTTTTCCATGCCTTTTCCATATCTTACAGGGCATGCCCGGTTGCATGATTAGTTTTGATCTGTGCTATGACCTTATTTGCGGCTTAGTAGTCAGTTCTATGGGGTGGCTGTTTCCTAACAACAAGTAGTTTGAACGTGGCGTAGAGGCTTTGCAAATTGCAGATTTTGCTCCTGTAAAGCCAAAAACCACGTATTGTGCAGTTTGGCCGCCATTGCCAACTGGCAGGGGATTCGTGTATTAATTCATATTCGAATGCTTCTGCCCGACAGCGAAGTGTATAGAATATGCAGCTTTCCCGATGAACTTCGCCGTGAGCGCTCTCGGAGCTCTGAAAACGCCCACCCGCTGACTGCCGTAGCTGCGTTGGTCTTGTCGTTACAGCAGTTATTCTTCGCCAAGCCTATGTGGTATATATAGTGGCGTGGGTTGTGTTATGTAGAGGCAGGCAGACTGCGGGATAGCCACTTCTGGTGATGTCTAGGAAGTGCGTCGCATGAAACAATAATCACTGGAGGAATTGTTATCGGTTGTTATTAAACGCGCTTAGTAGTCGTTATCCGTCTCCGTTTACTGCTTCCGCATCAGTATTATCAGGAGTAGTATTAATTATTATCGGCATTATTTTGTAAGTTTTGGTGTCTGCGAAGACCATTAGTGTTTATATGGATCTGTTTAGGTGCGATGCAAGCAGTGACAACAGGCGCCCCTAAAATATCCATTGGACTGGTAATCAAGATCACAAGTCTTCGTAAATTTTAAGGGCAATAAAAAGGGCTAAAACCTGCCCGGCGCCAGACAACTGAACAGAAAAGGAATTTTCGATATGGAAGTTCTAAATAAGCTCCAGTAGACGGTGGTCTTCACATGCTACCAGTAGTGAGCGGCTGTTTTCCGCTTATCATGCACGACGACATGTGTCCGCACAAAGGCACAGTTTATGCCTTAGCTACAGTATGGAACCAGGCCTGTCTCGAGACGCAAAGCTTAAAAGTGCTCATCGCCTTCTCCCGCTCCAATAATTATTTAATGAGAACATATTTTTTCAACCGCATCCAGTATTGGGCCTGCAACAGCCCCCGAGGCAAATTTCCCTTCTCGCCTTCAACTGTTGTGTCTGTCTTGTGCTGCTGTTCATAAGCAGCTTTAACGCCGACGATGTCGCCGAATAGCCATACCTTAATGCCGAGTGCGTACTTGGCTTAAGTGTATCCCGTGGCTGCGGATACCTTGGTCCACTCGTCAGCGTTTGAGCGCAAGTAACCCACACTATGTCAAGAAGCTGAGCAGGTCTACCACGACACTGCTCCCTGTAAGCGGTAAAATCCGTGTGCATGCAAATCCCGTAAGTTATCTGCCGAGCTGAGTCGTTTGCTACCATTGTTTACGACAGGAGAAAGACAGTCTCTCTTGGCTCCGAAAATGCAGTGAGATGTATGAAACCCGAAGGTACTTTTGTAATGCTGCAGGCAGACATGACTGTGGTGAGCGGCGAATCTTCCCACAAGTTTCGTGTCGCACCTCCACAAGTTTCGTGTTGTACTTCCCATATTTTACATGGCGTGCCTGCCTGTAGGAAAGGTTTTTGACGTTTGCTTTGGCTGCACCTAACCCCAAGCGCTCAGCGTTGTAAATCGGAGTTCTTCGTCATTGAGAAAGGTAGTGTGCAGGCGGCACATGGACTTTGCGAGGTACAGATCGTGGGTGTTTTTATTTATACCGACAGCAAAGGACACACCACGCAGTTTGATCCAGACGGCAAACTGGAATCGAAGGCATGGAAGAATTTACAGCAATATGCACTGTGCACCACAGCAAATTTTGGAATGTGTATCTTGCATGTCTAGCTTGGTCATGAGCTCTTTCGGAGTTATCGGTGAGTGCATATACTGGCTGCAGTACCTCATTCGCTCTTTTCGTGTTCGCATGTACCATGCCCCCTGCTTGCGGGGCAATGTGGGATCTATACAAAATGACGGCTGTCGTGTGTTTGGTGAAAAGGCGCATACCTCGCAACAACTAGTTTTGTGATGAGTAGAAAGTACGATGCATGAAACAACGAGCATTTTTCTACACTCTCGGATGTAATCGGAAACGCATTGTCTTGGCTTGCTTGGCTGTGGAGTGTTTCCCAGTTACACTTCGTAGGCTACGATGTTTTCGAACAACATTGTGTTGACCGTGTTGTATATAGACACAAAACATGCACTCAGAATGGGCGCTCTCTCTACTGAGCTGGTGCATTCTACTGATGGAGCATCGGCAGCCACACATGTTCACAGAGTGACGAAGCTGATGCAACACCAACACGATGGCACAAAGACTGCTGAACGTGAAGCTTCTGCTCAGACTGACGTCCCCTTGTTTCCTCAAATTATTGCCCCACACGATATATTTTCCCGGTGTGCGGTGCAATTTATGACCACCCCTGACGCAGTTTGATGAGAAGCAATGGCTGGCTGCTAAGAACGTGTTTGGCCCATACGGACGCAGAGGGTTTAAGTAACTCGGTTTGCTACTCAGTGGTTCAACGTGATGGTCCCACACTACTTTAAGCATCTGATCTTGCCTAGCAACGTACCGCTTGAACATTTGAGCATTCGAATGCTGTGAGTTATGCTGCAGCCTGACATGTGCGTAATCGCCGGATAGAACAGGAGCCAGTCATATTTTCTGAGCACCAAAAATACAATGGCCAGTGTGGATTCACTGTTAAGACTGGGATGGGATGGATGGTGCAGACGTAGCAGTGACGATCAATGTATGTTTACGAAAATATCGCTCTTCACCCTGCTTTCCCCACACCGTACTGGCTTGCATAGGTGAATCACTCTTTTTTTGTATGCTGCGGCTGCGTTTTGCCCGCAGTAATCGACGTCGTTTGTCGGTTTTACTCCTTTGTTTGGCAGGTAGGGTGGACGAGGCCAATAGACTGTGCATCGTGCAGCTTGTGGGTGCCCTTGCTTGTGCCGCCAACGGATCGAAAACCGCAAAGTTCAGACTCAAGCGCACATTGGAGTTGCAAACATGTTTACACAGTTGCATACAGCCTGCGTCGCACACAACTTTGCAGTATGCAGATTGCACATTTAGCGTGCGCAAGTTCTTTCGAAAAAACTGGATGCGGTTGTGACTAGAAGGTGCGTCTCAAAATGCAGGAATCCTTAAAGCGGAGATTGTCGGATGACATTGGAGGCACATATTCTTGGTTCTGCTTGAATGTTGAACCTATCGCGGACCTAGACGATATTATCTAGGCTCTGGAGTCTCGCGAAGGACACTGCGTTTGCTTTGCTGTGTATCGACGGAATGCTTGTAGCAACAATGGGCGATTCGTCTCTCCCGTTGTGAGTGATTACTTTTTGCTGATCATCCATGTACATCCACGTACGGTTACACAAAGCAAAGCAGGTTTATCACCGGCACTGTGTCAAGGCTGGGTCGGAGATCTCGCCTTTTTTCATTGATCGCCTGAGAACTACCTGATGATGCCGATGCTGTTGTGAGTAAACATTTGGCCCATCATAACATTTTGGGGTCCTGAAACAACTACCTAGAGGAATTCCCTTTGTTTCCGTCAAATGCCATCTCACTGATAACTTAATACTCCCGTGCTGCTGTTCTGTTCATGGCCAGCCGCAGCGCCAGGTACATCCGTAAAGGGCTGCAAATGAGTGCTACGAGCGTGTTTGGCTCAAAGGTGTACAGTAAGGAGATTCGAATCTCGTTCCTGCGACGTGGAGACCAGTACTATCTCGTGGGTCTGAGCTTTTCTGACAAGCTGCCGCCCCTAGAGACGCTTATACCGGTGTACGCACGTACGTGTACGCGAGTCGTTTGACTTGCGGCCTACCATTGCAGTACACCTTTTAGAACAAGAGAAAGGCACGCCTGCCGGGATCCAGAAGTCCATTGGAAAGTGTGCAAGGTGCAACTGCGCTTTGGACATATGTCTGTGTGGTGCAGACAGAGCAGTGATGACCGGCGGATTATGCTCGCTAATTTGCCGTTGTTTATCACTAGTACCCCGTGCCTTTCAGAACATACTGCACTTCCGTAGGCTGGAACAGCGTCTGTGTTTTGCAAAGTATAGCTTGTGTTTGTCCCTGCTTGTGCCGAGCCAGAAAAACACACTGCAGAATTTGGAGGCTGCTGCAAACTGCGTTTGTGCGCCTATCCTGTGATGCAGTCAAATGTTTCTTCGGCCGCGATGAATTGTGATATATATATATATATATTTATATATAGATTGCACCTCGAACTCCGGCATGAGCCCCTTTGGACCCCTGTTTGCGTGCTTCTGCTAACTGGAGTGCGTGATTTGTTCTCCTTGTTGTCTCGGGTGTCATGGGACAAGCATGTAGAGCCATGTCACGTTCGACCAAATTGAGGTCGGAATATGCGTGTCGCAACCGGGTTGCCTTTGCCAGTCTGACAGTCACTTTAGGACTGGTGTTGTTCCATTGCCGACCAAACATGCTAGGTCTTTTGGAGACCGGCGTGTAGACGGTACATGAAAGAATGCATTGTACAAGGATTTTGCGGAGCACCCAGCATCGCGTTTTTGCGTCTTAGCGGGAGGCAAAAAGCCTACTCTCGTGTGGCAAAGAATGTAGGTTCAGCGCAAGCCCGCTCTCAATCTACGTTACCAAAGAAAAACAGAACAGCAGCAGGAGGAACACAGCAGGATAATAAAATACTTGGTGGGCAACCAGCCGGTGAGTCTCATTAGAAAAGCATGCAGTATGTTCTGTCCACGGAATTCGGTGGAAGCCCTCTAGCTGTATCCTGTGCCTGAATCGGGCTCAATGAAGGTTTCGTTTAGCACTACTTGCACAGGTTGATTCCTCGTCTGTACTTACTGCAATATATTTTTCAGTTCTGTTTGACTGGCTGTTTTGGGGGCATTTTTTTACTCCGTCCTGTACGCCTCCGACCGTCAGTCTGCCTTCTGCGCTGTTTCAAAAACCGGGGTTATTTCCGTTGTTTCGCTTTGAATGTATAAGTGTACGTTGGGGCTACGCTTGTTACACGAGAGCAGAACGAATTTTTTATGGTCCACCCCGGCAGAAATATGTAGACTACATTGAATCCCCTGAATGTTTAGCTAAACGTCCCTGACGGCGCATTCTATTGTCACTAGTGAGTCCCCAAATCATTTTCGCAGGCTTCCGAAGTCCCCGGATTAAAGCGTTCAGGGGTTCAGAAGCCTGCACAATTTTATAGTGTTGGCGCCGTGTCAGTCGCATGCGTCCTGCAGGCAACCGACGAAGTACATGTATTGGTTAAGTCAAATTTCAGTGTTTGCGTGGGTAAAACTTTCGGACAACACGCATAATTGCAACTAACGGTTCGACAATCTTAACAGCACCTCTATAGAATGAGCAAGTGAGTTGTGGTCTAATTTTAAAGTGCTTAGGACTTTCGTCTCCCCCTCTGAATGGTATCTGCGCTTGCCAGCCCATGCCGTAGCATTCAGCAGGCCTGTCGTCCTGTTGTAGCTGAACAGAAATAGAAAACTGAGGACGGGAGAAAGGGAGGAGGGAATTTATCCCATTCTCAGCTGCCGCTTCCTTTCCAGTGGTCCACGACGTCCTCGCAATATGAAAGGGGCTTGTAGTTAATGTATCCAGGAGAGCACCAATTTCGAGGAATTAAGAGGACGAGCTTGACTTCGTGCGTTTTATTTATCTTCGTTGGGAAGTACATCAGGACAACAAGGATGGTTCGTCAAGGATAACAGCCACAAAGCACGCTCACTACGCCCGGGTGTAATGATTGTTCCTGAGTGCTCAGTACTTGTAGAGAGTTTGCCCTCACGGTTCAAAGAAAATCAATAGCCAAAAACCATGAGTGGCATCAGCCGCTCTCAGTCTAGCAGAGAGGCGCGCATCCCGACTTTCTCGGCAATGCTTGCTGAAGGAGATCGTTCAAATAGATGTTATTCCGTACTACAGTATGTTGTTTTCTGAAAGCGAGTCAAAAGTGTGTGGGGGGTCTGGTAATAGTGGAAGCATGGAACAGCTGTTTGCTTGGTACACCGTAAGGCGACAGTGAGGGTGTTAGTCCCGTTAGTCCGTGCGAGTACTCCTTGCAACCCCTGGCAAACTGGTCCGCTTCCCGTGTGATGTCTTGCCTGTAGCCATCGATAGCCCTGCCTGTGATCTAGACGCTGCAAACGTTGAGTTAAAGAGGTACATTCTGCTAATCCCTGCCAGCTTCGCCATTCAGGACGGTTAAATCTTCAAGGTTTGTCTACAAAGAACGGCTGTGCAGGACAGCATTGTTCTGTACCAACTGCTTGAGTATACGCCGCTCGTTAACATTCTAGTGGAGTCTGTTTAGGAAGTACGCTCGTTCCAGTGGGATGTTACTCTAGAGCTTACGGGCATTAGATGATCAGCTCCGCTGCAGCATTTTCTCCCCTGGACAAAACTGGGACCATACTCGGGAACGGCAGTGATATATCTAGTTCAAACTGTCCAGCATTGAGGATGGATCCTCACTATTTAGAAAGTGTGTTATGTTCTAGACAGGAGTGCAGACAGAAATCTTGCAGTTGACGGGCTGTCGCTATCCAACCGCCGGCAATGTGTTGCGTTGACTGCTTTAGGCAGTGCGTTGTCTCTGCGATACCAATCAGCATGGCGAAAAGTGAACTTAATGTTGAGTTTTACTGCACCTCATGATGAAGACCTTCTACATTATACAATCATTTAGAGTGTCTCTTCAGTGCAATATGCGTTATCATCTGTTTGCCTGGGTAATCCGCACTTGCCTGCGAACCGAAGCTTTGAGTTTTGTGAATGGTAAACGTTATTGCTGCCTTGAGAACACACGATCCCACTCATTTGAGTGGCCACATGACATTGTAGGCTCTGCGAAGGCCACGTTTCCTCTTAACGCTTTTGTTCAAGAGCAACAGCAACGGCTCGTGGCAGTGGACCCGGTATGTTTTTGTCTTAATTAAGTGAAACGAAGCGTCTGGTTCAAGGAAGCTTCCTGTTGCAACACAGTGGAGTTATGCTCGCGGCAGAATAGAAATAAAAGTAAAAAAGACTTTTATTTCTTGCGCATAAGCGGTTCCCCGGTTATTTCCATGGCGGTCGCCCACTGGCCTGCGAAGCACGGAAATCGCATCACTCGATAAACGGTGAGCACTGTCTAACACGTGCGCAACATTGTTCGGGCCAGAAAGTTAGTTGGCCGTTGGCACATGCGCTAGTTGCGGCACAGTGCATCTGCATTGCGCTGGATGATGCCTACTTGTTTACCTGCGCCGACTATGTCCCGGGGTACGTAGTCCTCAGAGCTACTGCCATGTAGCCACCACCGCCACGTGTGAGCTTTTACCCTTCAGTTGCGTTTCATCACCACGTCGGCTTTAGATTTGCCCAGGATGTTTAGTTTAGTTTAGCGATGTGTATCCCAACCGTGCATACACCGACGTCACGTATTCCATGGCGGCAGGTGAAACGGTAATTTAAAGTTTGCGAAGGGTTTGTCTTGTCAGCCGTGCAGTCACGCCTGCAGATTTGTTTGACCGTAAACCGACAAACATGTAGGTTGCATCAAACGCAGTTGCCCCAACGGCTTGTGCTCAGATGCATCGATGGCGGTGCACCAGCTTGTGCGTTGCATGAAACAAACAATCCCGCGAGACGACGATGAATGCATCTGCCGTTCGGTACTTTTGTGCACCCTTGCTGTGTTTGCCCACAATCCTTCACTGCAGGGGCAGTCAAGTTTTTCTACTGGGATATCAGTGTGAAGTGCGTTACTCTGTTGCACATGCTTTGAATGGATGTACTGGAGAGCCTGCTGACGGCATCAATTTGCCAGCTACCTAAGTGCAATGGCAATGATAACACAGGAAGTTGTTGATCCGGGACGCCTGAGAAGTGTTGCCAGACACAATGAGGTGAACGATAAGCGGGTGAGTTCGGCATGGAGAAAGGAGAGCATAGGCGGGGTAAAGGCGAATAGTTTTCTCAGCAATACAGTCGCACACATGCTGACACGCTAACCACAGTGTAGTGTAAAGGTACAGGTGGAAAACGCTGAGCCCTCAAAGTTCAAATAACCGACCAATAATCTTGGGGTATTACCATTTATACAGATAATTCACACCGCAATCTCTGTGTCATGAAGTATCCCTGTGCGTGGTGGGGAGTGGGAGTAACTGTTCAACTTGCGTGCAACTGTTTACAGTTCTTCACAATGCACTATTCCTTCTTCACCTGCCAGCGTTTTGAAGGAAAACATGTGGTTGGTAGCGAGCTCCCGGCGCCACCTGCTTGGAAGCCCTGGATAGTTTTAGTGGAGTTTCACAACTGAGTAAGCAGAGAGTATTTGATAGGTCCTTAGAGTGTACGCTTTATCCTAATTCGCCTTTTAGTGACGGTCAACCTTAAAGGTGCCCATATACGCTAGTTACTTAGTCAGCAGCCCTTGTTGCTGACAAAGGTGACCTGTACCGTTATTTTGACGCGCGTGAAATTTGGACATAACAGCGCCTGGCGTTCTCTTCAGCAGCTAAGCGATGACACGGATATTTTCATTTCACCTGCGCAGGACGTGCGACTGGTAGAGCATCAAACGATGGTCTGTTTACTGGTCAAGGCAGCGCTGTCCCCCAGGAAAGATCCGGTCGCCTCCACGTGGCCACATGGCCCCTGTTAAACCCTAGGTCTGCATTTTCTCAAGCGCCTTAGGCGCATTCGCCCAATAAGATACCTGTTTGTACGTATTGCACGCGTTCAGGCCGATTTTCGTCACTGTAAAGCTTGAAACAACGCTACGACGAACATACCTGTATTTCATCTCAGAGATGAGGATCAACAATTGAGACAGTTTCCACCTACCATGTCGTTTATGGCTCCCTCATGGATGGTCCAAGTTTGTGCGCTTCGGAAACCCGACACTGGCGTTTGCTATCGGTCGGCGTGCTACATAGGCTGGGCTATGACAGGCGCAGAAGCTGTTGTTACTGAGGCTGTCCCACTGTTTCAGGTGAACTGTTCCTTTTTTCCTCCCACTTTTCTGGAACGCATCATCTTTCTGTGCCCTATCCTGTGGATTATTTTACAACGCGAGACGTTGCGCGTTCCGCCGGTATGCTTAGCGTTGATGCAGCAGACAAGGTTGTTCGATGCGCTGTGGGTAACGTGATTCGGTATGCTAGCGCTCCTCTACGACGACGTACGAAAATGGCTTTAAAAGGATGCCATTAGGCGCAGAGGATACCTACGAGTGCCGCTGACCTGAGCAGCAGGCATGCGAAGGTTGTCGAGCAACCAGAGAGTGCGCCTTTGCAAGCGCAAGCATCAGGCTAAATGCCCAGGCCCAAGAGATTTAGTATCAGGCATGCAACAGCCACCACAAACGATCGGGACAACTGAAACTACACGGCTTAGGCCCTAGGGCTAGTACTGCGCAAACCATCTGCTTCCGTATTCATGCTACAATCCACTTCATGGGGCATCGTTGCCTCCCTTAGAAACCAATGCCCCCTCTAAATACTAGCAGGCGGGACTCCACTAGTTTGTGTATCAATATCCAGGGGCAGGGAAACACGGGCCGATAAAAATTGGCAGATTGACCCACATGGAGTAGACGTATTCTCTTGTATTTGTAAATGCCCGAAAAAGGGTAGCGGGGAGGGAAAAAACCAAATTCTCAGGAGGTTCGTTTCATATATGGGCGCATCTAGATACGCCGAGCACATGACTTCTTCATGTAGCCTAAATGGACATATGTCCTGAGTGTTTCGAAATACGCATGCAATTCACTCGTGAAACTTGAATACCGTACTCTTCGCCGGCCAGCTGGGTCCACTTAGTGTCTAGCTACTCTTTGCTGGATTCGACATCATAGAGAATCCTTTTTTGGTACTGTGTAGATAGTGCGTCCTGTGTAAAGTATGTCGAAAAGCAAAGGTACTTTTATCTCTCAGAGAAGCTCTGGGCCGTTCCGTTTGCAGTGGATCGACTTTTGTCCACCATCTTCGCTCTAGGAGGGGTTCAGCCCCCCTTTGTATTTTTTGCGAAGCTTCATGGTTGCTGCAGCGTTCGCTGTTAGGCTCGTTCTGGGCGCTGGAGTCGTGTCTAAGCCGACACCAGCTAGTACAGGTTTAGTCAGAAGCAGCACTAGGTATTTGCCTATAGTCTCAGCTCTCAGATGGGCGCTCAACTTATTTGTGCTCTCAATCATTGCGCGTTCGAAACATGCTCATAGGTCTGCCTTTGTCTCTACTCGGTTCTGCGTGCACCAGTTCGTGCGTTCAGCTTAACGGGCGCCGGCGCCTAATTGTCGCTGGTGCACCAACAATGCAGAGCTTCCACTATTCGAGCATGCTTATTCAAATGCGCTTGCCTGCATGCGCAGGTGATGCTTGTAACGGTATAAGGTTTGTGTGTGTGTGTTTCCTGTTTCTGCCGATGCGCATGAAGCGAGCAATAATTATAGATCCTTCAGAGGCCTTTTTTTCGCTTGTAAACTCGTACATGTGTTTTAATCAGAGTGTGTCGTTAGCCAACACTATTCATCTCCAAGTGCTGTTGTCGCCATGTTTAGTCGCTGACTGCTTAGTGCAATCATTCGCTGAGTCTTGTGAAACCCGAGGAACATATAGGCTGCGTGTCACTGCTCCAGTGGCAAATATTTGGCATTCTTGCACGGGGCATAGCGAAAACTAGTGGTGTTATAACTTTTTAGCTGACTATCAGCATACTGACTATATGTAACGTACTTTTAAAACGTAGTCACTGCTAATGAGAGTGATACGACATCTTCTTGGGGTTCCTCTGTGCGCGGTAGCCGCAGACGAGGAATTCGTTTGAGTTTACTACTGCCTTTACCGGCTGAAAAGTTGCAGTTTTATCTCTAAACGCATGCGGAGGACCATTCGCAACTCTGCGTTTTGGTTGTCAAGTTACGATGCTCCATGGGCGTGTTTTGCTTTTTGCCATTGCACTATGTTGTCCTAGAAAGTGCGATTTGTGCAAACGGTGTCCTAGGGTAATCAACGTGCTGGAGGCCTTCCACCAATTACAATCCTTGGCCTATTTTGAAACGTACCGCAGGTATCATCTTCCAAGCTTTGGAGGCCGTGTTCCAGACGGCCAGGGCTCGTCTCCACTGTACCACATAGACTTGTACAAGCCAGAAAATGGTTGAAACAGACCAAGTGTAGCCACGTTCAGGACGTGCGTCCCACTGGAAATGAAACTACGACCTTAATAGTTCAAGAGGACTGGCAGACTGCATCCGATAGCCCCTGTCACGCAGGAATTCCGGTGTTGAACTGATGAACAGATGCCCTGGAGTTTAATAAAATGTACCCTGGGCGCCACCTCAGGGGCACAGAAAGGCGCTCGAAGACTATTTGGTGTTCTGCCAGGCGGTGAGCTTGGTTGTTAACAATTACGCCGAGAGGTTAGCTTTTCTCAAGTTCTTGTGGGCGTCGAAACCCTTTAACTCGCTACGCATTACCAATGACTTGTGTCAAGGTACATACGTTGGGAAATATAATGTCCCTTCACTTTTTAGTGCAATACGGTGCACCTGAGTGTTTTCACACACTCCCTGACAAAACCGTAGGTGTGATCAGCATACCTGGGGTCTCCATCATTCACTTGCGATTTTATATATATTGAGGGGCGAACTCAGAACGCCATTTTCCTGGGAGGTCTAGATAGTACGTTCCACGCAAGCGTTGTTTCACTAGTTATCGGCAGGAAGCTGAAGTTTCCGGCACCCGCTTCTTAGAGGGAACGTACGCTGTGTTCCATGGTTGGAGTTCCGCTGACGGTGTGTCTTCCCAATTTGCAGGACGTATGTTTCATGCAATTGGGGAAGCACTATCTTTGCGTGCCAAAAATGTTGCAAACAATGTACCATGCGTAGCCGTCTTTTTCATTTGCACTATCAGTCCCGTGCGCTATGAATTATTAAGGGAACGCGAGATATCTGTGTGACGCGCAATGCGATCTGATGCTGTTATGCACAGATCCTGTGCATCACAGTCTATTTTTCCTCCGAACACGGTCTAAAAGGGATACTGCATACACCGGCCTTATCAGGCGTGTTGGTCGGAAGCTCGACAAGCACTTTCATCTCCCACGGACCCAGGAGGTGCGTGGGGTATAAAATAACTGAGCATTTGCGGTTATGACTGTATGCATGGACAAGTATTGTCCAATGTTCAGGTGAGGCATCAGCTGTCTCCCCACCGCTCTAAGGCTCCTAAGGCACTTTTTGGAAGCCCACCGATGTGCCCTCACGGTTTCATCTACGTGCTTTCACACGTTCCCCGACCACTACCTGGCCTTCGCGTTATTTACCTCAACTCTCTCGCTTGCATATGCGACATATATGCGTTTTCACACTTTCTCGGACCAAGAATTGGCAGTCTTAATCGTACTTCTCAATTTATCACATATGGCCTGCATGCTTGCAGGTGACAAACGAGCGGCCAGTGGGTTCTCTAGGTTGTGCGTTTATTTCACTAGTTGCCGGCAGCAACAGGAGGTTTCCAGTAGCGGACAACGGTGCTGCATTTGCCCGCAGTCGCGGGTACCTGCCACAGCGCNCAACAGGAGGTTTCCAGTAGCGGACAACGGTGCTGCATTTGCCCGCAGTCGCGGGTACCTGCCACAGCGCACTTGAAGACTCCTTGTTTCCTAGCGGGAGTTTGCGTCGTGCCGCATAGCTGCAGTTCCGATGACAATGTGTCTTGTCGATATGCAGAATGTGAGTTGCATGACATACTTACCACATAGGGTTGACGTGCCAAAAATTTTAGGAACCATTTAACATGCTTCGTCCTCCTGTTCAGTGGCATTATCAGGTTGGCAATCGTAGTGGATTTGCTGTTTGTCGTTGCTAGCCGTATTTTTGTAGTCTTCGCTGTGTAGGTTATGAATGGCTAGAGGCAAGGAACTTATTTGTGTGATGCGGAATGCATATCTGATGAATGTTTTTGTACATCTCAGTCTACTTTACCCTGGGAGTTGACATGTATGCGCCACAGAGGAACCATGCCTGGATGGGGCTTACGAGGCACTTACTGAACGTATGAGGTGAAGCTGTATTGTATGCTTCGCGGAGGACAATAGGGTGCACGAACTAAACGGACGCTCGTAGTTTTACGCGTGTGGTTTGTTTTTCATTGGAGCGTACATCATATATAACCTAGGATAGATCGGCAGTAGGTTGAGGGAGGGCCAAGTATCTATACTTTTTTGATCAAGTTGCGGTGATGTACACGTGGTACAGCGCTGCTATTTTGTTCAGTGAGTTCAAAGCTAAGAGCATCATAGTTGTGATTGCCACGCTTTGCTACTTCATCTTCCCAGTTTGTGGGGATGACCTAGGGAGCTGTTGTGTAGAATGAGCAGTTGTACTGGGAAGGGTTTTCGCAGGTGCTACTTCCTAGCCTACACTAGGCTGTAGTGTATGCTGAGTGCCTGAATGTTGGCAGATAGTGGCATTTTTTTGGCCGTGCATTCGACTACTGTTCTTTGCATCCGCAGTCAAGTGTATATTCAAAGCTGGTAGGTTTTATGCTCCGCGACAAGCAGAAAAAAATAATCCTACACCACTTGCTTCTAGAACGTCACGTCGCACAGAGATGTGCTGGTGTAGCGCATGTTAATCACGTGCTCCACATCGGTGTTTTATGGGTGCGTGTGCGTTGACATCGGTTGGGGAAGAAGATCTTGTTGGATACTGTGGTTGCTAGACCATCTGCGTGTTGATCCAAGTGTGGTGCTGCGGCGAGTTCAGGGGCGCCTGTAAGCCTAAAGAGCACTTTCTTCCGCGCAATGCAGCTGGGGACGGTTCCCTAAGGTTATCCTTCCGTTCGCCGAACGACTCGAGTTCTTTTCTGCAGGCCTTGGACATGTTTTTGTAACGATTATGTTTGACAGAGCCCGTTCACGCTGGCGAATCGAATTCGCGACGTGTTTTCACTGTGAAGGTTCCAGCCTTCGCAAATACAGCTTACGAAAAGGCTGGTATTCTGCATGCTACTCTACTTGTCATTTTTCGAGGTTACACGTGGTACACAACTTGTTGACCGTGCCAACTTAGTATCTTAGCAATTACCACTTTTGAAGACTGACATCCGTCGCTTGGTAAGCGCTGTTTGCCGATGTACTCCACAGGGGTTCATAAATGCGTCCACCAGTTGCATTTCTGTGTTTTACATCCAGCTGTTTATTCGTGTATTGCACTGGCGTTTACTAGAAATGCGTATGTGGGTACGGTAGTTACATATCTGTGCGCGCTAGGATGGAAACCGTTCACGGGGCTGAACGGTAGCAGGTTGTTGACGACCGTGACCACCTCTCACCGTGCCCTCCTCTCGTAGCTACCCGCAGACTTGCGTTTTGACGTGAACTTCTGGTCGTTGCAATACGAAAAGCTATGGTCTCAACAGGCTTTTTGATGCCTTAGCTTGACTGTACGACGGGCCCCAGTTGTACTTTTGCACGCCGCACAATACGCCTGGACGGTAGGTGATACTGGCCTATGGCGACTATTTCTGAACCATCATTTCTCGTTGCACAAAAGGTGCGCCCGAGCACCGTTGTCTCATATGCATCTTGCTTAGCTTTGGAGTGTGCGGGTGGAGTTTGCTGAATGCCCGGTTGAGTGGTGCTGTGGCGCGGCTGAAAACATTAGGCAGTTGCCCCAGCAGCACGCACCTGCCTAGATGGAATCAGGGTGCTACATCTTTGCCTTGGCTACCCCGAAGTTGTTTCTCTACCTGTTGGAGGCCCGGTGACTAGTGATATTGTTGTTTGGCGTGACAGCCATCGGTCGTTAAAGCACGTTTGGTTGCAACCGATGGAATGTGAATGTGTCTTTAGGCTGACTGTGCAGATGATCTGCTTTTGGAGTGAAGATAATTCTTGAAGCTATCGTCAGATGGGCGCAGCTACTGCTAGTGTCTTGCGCAGCCATTTGGAGCTGACCATCTGTACTTAACGAACCTGGCCAGCTTCCTTGGTAGTTGAGGTCAAAGTATGTTTAGTCGGATGCAGCTCAGAACCACCCCTTACGCGGCAGCTNCTTCCTTGGTAGTTGAGGTCAAAGTATGTTTAGTCGGATGCAGCTCAGAACCACCCCTTACGCGGCAGCTTTTTGGGCAGCGACTAGGCGAATACAGCCTTGCAGATGAGTCAAGTGATCTTAATATCTCGTAATGATACTTCACTGTTGAAGGCTTAGCCATTCTCATGGCGCAACACAAGACTGATATTGCTGTGGGGCTGTGCGCGTGTTCCCAGAATACCAAAGGTGCAAACGGTGCTTTTACCTTGCCGCGCAAGAACCTTAAAAACTATGTGATATACATGTACGTTGACTATCTCTTCAATACGCGTATTCCTTCTGCACGATCCTACGGGAGGTGCGCAGATGTGCCCTGCTCCCTGATGGCGTTGTTCATGGTTTGGCGGAAAATTTATGAGCTCAATTTAGAACTGAGCCTACTGTCTTTGAATGCACAAGAGATGCGAACAAGCAAAAGATGCAAGCTCACATGCAGGCGTCCTAGTCTACAGATCCTGTTTACACCCCGATAAACTCAATTTCTGCTCCACCATCAAGGTTCATGGTTTTTTGTCTGGGGCTCTGTAGCTTTCAGTGTAGCTTGCGTGGTGTTACTGCATAGCGCGCAAAAGGTCTGGCGGCGTGTTCCAAACACGCGACCAAACGGGACCGGTTGGGCGAGACCGCTAATTTCTGAGGGATTATATATACACATATGGATGTAGATGTATGCTCTATATGTTCATGCACACATATATGTGTATATATAAACATTTGCCAGTGGAGAGACGGCCAGTGGCTGTTTCTTGGACTATACCTGGTGGGATTAGCGGTATCCATACCTGCATTTTCCTCCTGTATTAATGGCGGGTAGTGAACAGGTCGTCTGTCCTAGCGGCGGTCAGCACCTGACGCTAATAAAACTACGCCAAACTTTGTTCGGCACAGAGCAGCAGACGTCAGCCAAGGCTGACAGTACGAGTGTGCGAGTCTTCGCTTGGACGTGCTTCTGCTTCTCCCGGGTTTCTGCTGAGCGCTTGTGCAACATGCGGTTTTGGCAATGCCTATTTACTTTACGCAAAGCCCTAGACCGGCGTACACCGTCGTGCGGCATTCTTATGTGTTCACTCTTGTGGTAGCCGTATGCAGCTGTGTTTGCCTGGTCACAGCTTGCACTGTCGACTGGCCGTCTCAGCTATGG
>HG711292.1:9724-19724 GCA_000499725.1 Eimeria brunetti
AGCATGTTGGATTTGCTTTTGCCCCACCATGACGTCGATGACGGGAAGGGACTCGACGAGGTTTGGTTCTTGGGACCCGACGAAAATACAGGTCCCTATACTAGGGTTTATACGGGTTTATACGGGTTTATACGGGTTTATACGGGTTTATACGGGTTTATGCGGGTTTATACGGGTTTATACGGGTTTATACGGGGTTTACACGGGTTTATACGGGTTTATACGGGTTTATACGGGTTTATTAGGGTTTAGGGTTTAGGGTTTAGGGTTTAGGGTTTTAGTTGGTTATTGGGTTAGGGCGAAGGTAGGGGTACCGTTTTGGAGTAAATTGTGTGTCATTTTCAGTGGCGTTTACGAATATTGCACATTTGAGTTGTTTGGATTTCATTTTTGGGTTAAAAATTGCCTTTTTTGGCTTTTTTCAGGGACTGGGGGCCTCCTCGACTGGGCTGCCGCCCGAGCTAGGGAACGGGGCTGTCCCTGGTGGAGGGCCTTTACTACGGGGAAGATGCCGGGGCACGGGGGTATTCCTCACGACCGTTTTGGGATGACAACGTCGAGTGTAGAGGCTTATGTCCATGGTAAAATTGCTTTTTACCTATTTATTTCCATTTATTTACTTTAATTACCCCTTTATTTCCTTTTTCCCGCTTTTTCCCGCTTTATTTCACCCAATTTCCACCTTTTTACGACTTGTACTACACTTGGATTTTTCTTTCTGTCTTTTCCTTTTTTTTCAATTCCTTCTTTCTTTTACTCCATTCTACTTGTTTCTTTTCCTTTATTTTACTTCCTTGTTTCTTTTCCTTTATTCTACTTCCTTGTTTCTCTCCCTTTATTTTACTTGTTTCTTTTCCTTTATTTTACTTCTTTCTTTCTTTTCCTTTATTTCAATTCTTTCCTTCTTTTCCTTTATTTAACTTTATTCCACTTCCTTCATTTATTCTCTTTTGCCTGAAGCTCATGCACATTGTATTTATTTATTTATTTACTTGTTTATTTATTTATTTATTTGTTTATTTATTTATTTATTTTATTTATTTATTTATTTATTTCATTTATTTGTTTGTTTTATTTACGCATTTATTCTCCAAGGCCACTTGGGACTGCCAATTCGTTTATTTGTTTAATGGTATTTATTTAATTAATTTAATTAATTTATTGAATTAATTTAATTAATTTAATTAATTTAATATATATATTTAATTACATTAATTTCATTAATTTAATTAATTTCATTAAATTAATTATAGTTTTATAATTTATTTCTTTTTTAATATATTTTTCTTTCCGTATAAACAGCTTTAGCTAAGAAAATGACTTTTTTTCGCTTTTTTTTCTTTTTTGAATTTATTTGGCGCTAAAAGTACCATTTGAGGCCCCTCTGCATCGCTAGACGGCTGTCAGAGTCCCATTTGGGTTTTATTTTCGTTTTTTTCCAGGAATTTACAATAAATTGGGGCTAAAAGAGGAGGACATAACTCGAATTCAGACGGGGGGCCCCGATGGGGACTTGGGCTGTAACGCGCTGCTGCAAACAAAGTCCAAAACTATCGCCGTTATAGATGGATCTGGGGTCTTATACGACCCAGAAGGTATTCTTTTAATCCCTTTTTCATTTCTTTATTCATTCCATTTGCTCCTTTCTCTTTTTATTGCTTTATTCCGCTTTTATTGGTTCTTTTTCGGCTTTTTGGGGCCTTTTCCGGGCTTTTTGCGTTTTTACCCGCTAGGATCTATGGCTGGGTCTGGGACCTCCTTATCTTATACATCTTATATATATATATATTTATATATATATATAAAGGTATATTTTATTTATTATTTATTTCCTCTTTTCTTCTGTTTATTTGGTTGTTTATTTTACTTATTCTCTCTTTATTTGTTTATTTATTTAATTATATTTCGGCTTTTGGGTTTTTTTTGGTTTTTTTCTCTTTTTACCCGCTTTTATGGATGGGCCTGGGGTCTTCTTATACACGACCCTGAAGGTATATATATTATTTATTTATTTATTTTATTTATTTATTTATTTATTTATTTATTTATTTTGTTTATTCTCTGTTTATTGGGGTTTTAGCTGCATTATAGATAATATTTTTCTTTCTTTTCCCTTCCCTGATTTGAATTCCCAGAATAAAAGGAAATAGATAGCTCTATAGCCTTGTATTTCCTTTACTTGTCTGTATTATAATTATTTATTACAATTAATTATTGAAATTATTTATTTAATTAATTAATTAATTATTTTCAGGGTTAAATGTTGCTGAACTTCACCGCCTTTGTCGCCTTCGCTTTGAAGGCCAACCAACAAATGCCATGTTGTACAATTCTTCTCTTTTGTCTCCAATGGGATTTAAAGTTGATCAGGAAGCAAGGGATATTACGTAGGTTTTACTGTCTCCTTTTACTGTCTCCTTTTACTGTCTCCTTTTACTGTCTCCTTTTACTGTCTCCTGTCTCCTTTTTCTGTCTCCTTTTCTGCTTTTTTTGATCTTTTTTGTCTCCAATGGGATTTAAAGTCGATCGGGACGCAAGGGATATTACGTAGGTTTTACTGTCTCCTTTCTATTCTCCTGTCTCCTTTTTATTCTCCTGTCTCCTTTTTATTCTCCTGTCTCCTTTTTATTCTCCTGTCTCCTTTATCTGTCTCCTTTTCTGCTTTTTTTGATCTTTTTTTGTCTCCAATGGGCTTTAAGGTTAACCAGGAAGAAAGGGATATTACCTAGGTCTTACTGTCTCCTTTTACTGTCTCCTTTTACTGTCTCCTGTCTCCTTTATCTGTCTCCTGTCTCCTTTTTATTCTCTTGTCTCCTTTCAACTGTCTCCTGTCTCCTTTTTATTCTCTTGTCTCCTTTCTACTGTCTCCTGTCTCCTTTTTATTCCCTTGTCTCCTTTTAACTGTCTCCTGTCTCCCTTTTATTCTCTTGTCTCCTTTCTACTGTCTCCTGTCTCCTTTGTATTCTACTCTCTCCTTTATATTCTGCTGTCTCCTTTGTATTATACTGTCTCCTTTATATTCTACTGTCTCCTTTTTATTCTGCTGTCTCCTTTTTATTCTGCTGTCTCCTTTTTATTTTGCTCCTTTTTATTCTACTGTCTCCTTTTTATTCCACTGTCTCCTTTCTTCTGTCTCCTTTACTGTCTCCTTTCTGCTGTCTCCTTTTTATTCTCCTGTCTCCTTTTTCTGTTTCCATTTTAATGCCTATTCTTCTGCTTATACATACTTATTTATTTATTTCTACCTTTATTTATATATTTAGGGTTTAGGGTTTAGGGTTTAGGGTTTAGGGTTTAGGGTTTAGGGTTTAGGGTTTAGGGTTTAGCTGTCTCCTTTCGAGTAAAGTGGCAGCGATGAATACATCAAATTAATCTGCAGATGAATATTAAATGAATTAAATTAAATAATTTGAATTAAATAATTTGAATTAAATAATTTGAATTAAATAATTTGAATTAAATAAAATTCCATTAAATAATTTGAATTAAATAAAATTCCATTTAATGGATTAAATTTCTTTATTTCTTTTTTCAACTTTGTGGCGATTTGTTGGGGTTTTCGTAAAAACCCCTTCTTCTTCTTTCTCTTTAAATATAAATAGCTAAATACCTTTAAATACATAAAAATATACAGATTTATCTGCTGAAGAAGATGAAATGGATTAAATGTATTTATTTAATCAAACAAATAAAGAAATAAATGTATTTCCGTAAATTTCTTTATTTCTTTTTTCATTTTTTCGGGGGGCGACTGGTTTAGCTTTTGTTTCCTTTGGCTTTAAATATAAATAGCTAAATATCTTTAAATACATCAAAATATACAGCGGAATCTGGAGAATTATATTTAATGGATTAAATATATTTATTTCATTAAATACAATTCGTGGATTAAATTCCTTTCTTTCTTTTTCCACCTTCCTAACTCCAACACTTTTGTGCCACTTAATTTGCAATTTTCGTAAAAACCCCATTTATCTTTCTCCTTTCTCTTTAACTCTAAATAGCTAAATATCTTTAAATACTTTAATATAATATCCAGCTTTATCTGCGGATAAATATTTAAGGGATGAAATGTATTTATTCAATTAAATGGATTTAAAATGGGTATGTATTTTTTTTTTCGGGTTTGTGGCGATTTGTTGGGGTTTTCGGGAAAACCCCATTTTTCTCCTTTCTCTTTGAATATAAATAGCTAAATAGCTTTAAATACATCAAAATGCACAGTTTTATCTGCTGAAGACGATGCAATGGATTAAATGTCTTTATTTCTTTTTGCAGGCTCCCTGACGGCACTTTCGTGGCAAGTGGCTGCGATTTTCGGAACAATTTCCACCTGTCTCCTTACGCAGTTGCAGATTTGTTTAATCCCTGCGGGGGCCGTCCAGCCTCGATAACTCCCGAGAATATTCATTTATTATTCGAGGAGAAATCCAAGAAAAAGAAATTCAAATTCATTGTAGAAGGGGCAAATTTATTTATTACCGACGACGCCAGGCGAATCCTTGAAGACAGGGGGGTTATCCTCTTCAAAGACGGTACTTTTCCCCCAAATTTCCCCCTTTTCCGCCCCTTTTTGCGCTGGTTTTTGCTCCATTTCTTCCTCCCGCTCCCTTTTTAGGGCTTTTCTATTTTCCCCCATTTCCTCCTCTTTAATTCTGGCTTCTTTCCACTCTTTTACCCCACAAACTCGGCGAAATAGACCCGTTTCCACCCCACTTAAGAAAAAAAATGGTTTTTTCACTGTTTTATTCCTTTTTTTGGTTTTTACGCTTCATTTCATTCTTTTGCTGCTTTCTTTATTGTTCTTTATTCTCCCCCTTCTAATTCTTTTTAATTTTAGCTGCTTTTTACTGTTTTATCGCATATATTTGGCTTAATAGAGCTGTAACCCTATTATATATTCAAAGACGGTACTCTTTTCCGACTTTTTTCTCTTTTTTCTGCTTTCTTTCTGTACCCTTTTAATTACCCTTTAATTCTTTTGCTGCTATTCTATTTATTTATCTTCGTTGATATTTTATTGGCTTTGTTTCGTTTTGCTTTGTTTTGTAGTTTTATCCTATATATTAGACTCAATATGTAGAATGTAGTTTATACGCTGTCTTATTCTTTATTTATTTTTTTACCCTTTTACGTTTTATTTATTATCCATCTATCCATATATTTATTTATTTATTTACCTATTTATTTATTTATTTATTTACTTATTTATCTATTTTTATTTATTTATTTATTTTATGTATATATCTTCCTTTATTTATCTATTTATTCATTTATTGTTTATTTATTTATTTATTTATATATCTATCCATTTTAAATTTATTTATCTATTTTTAATTTATTGTTTATTTATTTATGTATTTATTTCTTTGTTTCTTTTTTGTTTTTAGCTTCAACCAATAAAGGGGGTGTAACTTCAAGTAGTTTTGAAGTATTAGCAGCTTTGGCTCTAACAGATGAAGAATTTAAACAACATATGCAGGTGGGTATTTATTTATTTAATTATTTTATTGTATTATTTATTTTTATTTCCCTTTATTCATTTAGTTGTTTATGTACTTGGTTATGTATTTGTCTATTTGCCTTTATTTATAATTTTCTTTTTCCCGCTTTATTTACTTAGTTAGTTAGTTAGTTAGTTTATTTATCTATTATTTATTTGTTTATTTGTTTTAATTACTGCTTGTTATTTATTTATTTCCTTTTCTCTGTTTTAATTTGATCCTTTTCTTTCTAAAGATAAATTAATGACACTAATACTCTACCATTTATTACTTTATTTTTTTGCTCTTATTTTTATTTTATTTATTTAATACTGTTTATATTTAATGGGATATTAATGGCTATACTTATTACTTTATTGAATTATTTAATAATGCCAAATAAATAAGTAGATATGTGAATAAACAAATAAATAAATAAATGAATAAATAAATAAATAAATAAATAAATAAATAAATAAATAAATGAATACGTAAACAGATAAATAGATAATTTAATTAATTAATTAATTAATTAATTAACTAAATAAATAAATGAATAAATAAATAAATAAAGACTAAATGAATACAAATAAAACAATACGGATTTATAAGTAACAAACCCAGCAAGTGAATAAACAATACAACTACTATAAACAAAAATAAATAAAGCAAATAGGGTAAAAATAAAACAAATAGAATTAAAATAAAATAAAAGTAAAATATATATATTTATTGCTTCAGGTTAAAGACCCCAATAACCCCCCTCGCTTTTACAAGGAATATGTTGAAGAAATACTGAAAAGAATAAGGGAAAATGCTAATCTTGAATTTGAAGCAATATGGAATGAAAATAAAAGAACTGGTATTATTTATTTACTTATTTATTTTTTTATTTATCTATTTATCTATTTCTGTTTATTTGTGTATTTATCGTACTTATTTCTATTTATTTATTTTATTTATTTATTTATTTTTTCTTTTTAGTCGTTTAGAAATACTAAAAAGAATTACAGAAAATGCTATATTCGGAGTTATATGGCATGAATTATTTATTTTTTAATTTATTTCATTTGTTTTATATGTTTATTTATTTATTTTATATATTTTATTCATTTTATTTTATTTATTTATTTTGTTTATTTATTTTTTCTGTTCTTTATTCGGTAGTTGCCTGTTTTCTTGTTCTCTATTGCTTATCTGTTTATTTATTTTATTTATTTATTTTATATACTAATTAATTCATTTATTTATATATCTATATATTTATTTATTTTACTTGTTTATTTATTTATTTATTGTTTATTTATCAATTTTTTATTTATTTAATATATTTAATTTATTTACTTAATGTATATTTAATTTATTCATTAATTAATTAATTTATTTATTTATTTAATTACCTCATGTAATGTATTTGATAGATCCAACCCAAACCCTCCAAGCTAATCCAATACACATTATTGTCTCTATTTATATATTTATTTAATCTAACTAATTAATTAATTAACTAATCATTTATTCATTTATTTAATTTAACGGACTAATTAATTAACTAATTAATTAATTACTTATTTATTTAATTATTTATTTATTTATTTACTTATTTATTTATTTTGTAGGCCTTCGGCGCTGTGATCTTACGGATATTTTGTCTCAGAAGATAATTGAATTAACGGAAGACATCAGCAAATCCAATTGCTTATGGAGGGATGAAGTATATTTATTTATTTATTATTTATTATTCATTATTTATTATTTATTTATTTATTTATTTATTTATCCTTTTTTGGGGGTTTATTTTGATGGATTTATGCCTATAGAAGACATTAGCAAAGCTAACTCTATGCAGAGATGAAGAATAGCTGTTTATTTATATCTTTTTCCTTTTTATCCAATATTATTATTTATTATTATTTATTATTTATTTATTATTTATTGTTTATTTATTTATTTAGGTGTTTGTTTCTTCTGCTTTTTTTGAGTTTATTTTGATGTATTTATGCCTATAGAAGACATTAGCAAATCCAATTCTCTATCACGTATATTTATTTATTTATTTATTTACTTATTTATTTATTTATTTAGTTATTTATTATTTATTTTTAATTAAATACATAGTATTTATTATTTGTTTATTTGTTTATTTATTTATTCATTTATTTATTTATTCATTCATTTATCTATTTATGTATTCATTTTTTATCCTTTTATTTATGCATCCATCCATTCATTCATTCATTCACTTATTAGTTAATTAATTAATTAATTAATCGAATTAATTAATTAATTAATTAATTAATTAATTAATTGAATTAATTAATTAATTAATTAAATTAATTAATTAATTAGTTAAATTAATTAATTAATCAATTAGTTAATTAATTAATTAATTGAATTAATTAATTAGTTAATTAATTTATTATTTATTTATTTATTTTTATTTTATTTTTTAGGCGTTAGTGAATTTCGTGCTGTCAGTAGCAGTGCCTGACGTATTAGTCCCTGGCCTTCTCTCCATCCAAGAATTCAGAAAGAGGTTGGAATATTTATTTATTTATTTATTTATTTATTTATTTATTTATTATTTATTTATTTATTTGTTTGTTTATTTATTTATTTTATTTATTTGTTTGGTTTTTTTCGTTTTAGTTTCATGTTTTTGTTGTTTTTTCTCCTTGTTTACGATGTTTTGGGGTTTTACCTTTAATATCTCCTTTATATTCTCTTTTTGTATTTCTTTCTTTTATTTCTTTTATTTCTTTTATTTCTTTTATTTCTTTTATTTCTTTTATTTCTTTTATTTCTTTTTTCTATTTGTTTGTTTTTATGCATTTTTGTTGTGGCTGCGGTGTCTGTCTCCTTTTCGGTATTTGTCTCCTTTCAGTATTTGTTTTTGTATTTGTTTCTTGTTTATGATTTGAATTATTTTATTTATTTCTTTTTCCGTTTTTACCTTCAAGGTTTTAATAATTGGTTTATTTTTCCCAGTTGGTTTTATTTTTAGTATTTGTTTAATTTTCTTTTTTGCATTTGTCTTGTTTTAATTTGTTTTTTTGGGCCATTTGGATTATTTTATGTATTTTTCTGTATTTCTTTATTCATTTATACTTAAATAAACCCTTTTTATTTATTTTCCTTTATTAGCAGCATAAAGCCGAGGAGAAATGCGTAAAAGAACAAAAAAACCCGTCTAAAGAAAATAATCTGAATTCTATTTCCCTACTATTTATATTTTTACGTATTATTTTTTACGTTTTTTTTCCGCATTTGTTTGTTCTTAGGGTCCCTGAAGCTTACCAGCAAGCAATATTTACTTCTTTTCTGGCTTCTCGCTTCTTTTACAATCAACCCTTTACTTCAAACGTTTCAGCTTTTGCCTTTATTGCTTATTTAGAAGAATTAAAACAAAAAATACCGAATCACGACACAAACCCTAAACCCTAAACCCTAAACCCTAGCCTGCGCTGCATACGTGCATGCACTGTAAAGAAATAAATACATTTATTCTTTGGCTAACCAACAAGCAATCAGGGCCCCTAAACCCTAAACCCTAAACCCTCAGAATGAATCCACACAGCCCTCACGGCTGGAAACCCTAAACCCTAACCCTAGGAACCCAAACCCTTATTCGGGGTTTGAGGTAGGGGTAGGGTTTGTAAAGGGTTTAGGGTTTAGGGTTTGGCGAGTTTATCTAAACCCTAAACCCTAATTCATCAACAAACAACATAATTTAGGGTTTAGGGTTTAGCGGGTTTGGTCTTAAACCCTAAACCCTCAAGAAGCAGCAGGAATTATTAGGGTTTAAGGTTTAAACAAATACTCCCTCCCTGAGCTTTAAGCATCTATTTTTACTCCTATTTTTATGTCTATTCCCGTGTATTGTCTATTTTTGTTGTTTTATTTATTTCAATTGAACTTAAAAACTTCAATTTATCCATTTCTCATATTTCTAGCGCTCAGCTGCCTATACACCTCACGCTTTCGGGAGCTGCCTATACACCTCAGCAGGTGGGAGTATAATATACAATAGAAAGCTCAGAAAAAATAGATATTAATCTATTATATTTATATTTTAGTGCCTGAATATAATAATATATTATATTTCAACGTTTATTTTAAATAAATAAACAAATAAACTTGTCAGTTGTAGAATACCAGGTGTACATACACCCCAATCAATGAGGTTTATATTCACCTCACTTTCCACTTTTGAGGTGTATATGCACCTTTATATATATATATATATAAATATATATATATATTTATAAATATATATATATTTATACACCTTATTGTCAGTTAGTGAGGTGTATATGTATATATACACCTCATTTACCCTTCTTCGGTGTATATACACTTCATTGTCTGTTTCTGAGGTGTATATACATTTTATTACTCACTTATGAGGTGTATATACATTTTATTATTCATTTATGAGGTGTATAACCACCTTATTGTCAGTTAATGAGGTGCCTATACACCTCATTATCTGCTTAGAAATAAATAATGGGCCATGC
>HG711292.1:35790-43937 GCA_000499725.1 Eimeria brunetti
TTAGGGTTTACCTCTGCTGTTGCTCGGCATACGAGAGACAAACTAAGAACATCCTTGGCCTCCAGAAAACTGCATATCAGCCGCTGCAGCCCCTTGCTTCCGAGGGCTACCTGCAGCAGCAGCAGCAGCAGCAGCAGCAGCAGCAGATATAGTAGAAGTGGAAACGAAAGCAGCAGCAGGAGCAGCCCAGCAACAGCAGCAACCGTATGCCCCGCAACAGCAGCAGCAGCAGCAACAGCAGCAGCAGCAACAGCAGCAGCAGCAACAACAGCAGCAGCAGCAGCAACGCCGCCAATCGTTCGCCCATGGGAAGCAGCCTTACAATCCGCAGCAGCAGCAACAGCAGCAGCAGCAGCAACAGCAGCAGCAGCAGCAGCAGCAGATTTCGATGCCTGTTTTTTATTGTCTAACCTCTTGGGGTGGCGGAGACTGCAGCATCACAAATAACTCCCCTTCATCCTCTGCTTCCTCATGTTGCTGCTGCTGCTGCTGCTGCTGCTGTTGCTGCTGCTGCTGCTGCTGCTGTTGCTGCTGCTGCTTCTCCTGCTGCTGCTGCTGCTTGGGCGGCCAGCACAGGGTGTCTTCGTTCCGGATCTCGACCTGATCCCAGTCGATTTCTTCTTCCTGCTGCTGCTGCTGCTGTTGCTGCTGCTGCTGCTGCTGCTGCTGCTGCAGCTTCTGCTGCCGCTGCTGCAGGAACCGCATGCGCTCTTCACAGGCCCGCTGCGAGCCCACAAATAGCCTGCTGCTGCTGCTGAGAATATCCTGTAAGCTGCGGCGCAGCAGCAGCAGCGCAGCAGCAACGAGCTGCTGCTGCTGCTGCAGCAGCTGCAGCGTGACAGCAGCAAGCGGCAGCATGCGCGGGGGCGGCAGCCGCTGCAGCAGCAGCACAACACACATCTGCAGTTTCTCCTCATTATCCTTCAGCTGCTGCAGCTCCTTCTTCTTCTGCTGCTGCTGCTGCTGCTCCCGCTGCTGCGCTGCTGCAGCGTCAGCAGCAAGCCAGCCTGCTGCAGGAGCAGGACCCGGATAATCCGGCTTCGATGCCATCTTCAACCCCAAACCCTAAACCCTAAACCCTAAACCCTAATATCCCTTCCCTTCGGGCAGGGCACCCCTGGGAAGGGGACAGAAGACGGTCTGAAGCATAAGGGATGATATAATTAAATAAATATTAGATGCAGTTCAGTTTCATGATTTAGGGTTTAGGGTTCAGCTATTAGGGTTTAGGGTTTAGGGTTTAGGGTTTAGGGTTTAGGGTTTGCCGGTCGCATGCTGGGGCCCCCGCCGTGACGGCTCGCTGAGGGGCCCCATTAGTACTTACTGCCTTCTTCAAACTAGAAAGGGTTTAGGGTTTAGGGCCTAGGGTTTAGGGTTTAGGGTTTATAATTTGATTCAATATGCATTCTTTGTTTTTTTTTTCTCTTTCTTACTGAGGCCCGATGCCGACTAAACCCTTACACCCCCGCCAAGACAAACCCTAGCGGAGGGTTTATAAACCCTGTGTTCAATGCATGCGGCATGGGGGTTGCTAGGGTTTAGGGTTTAGGGTTTAGGGTTTAGGGTTTGTAAGATCAGATGCTTGTTCCTCGCCCGGGGGTTATGCAGGGTGCCGGCGAGCACCACAGGCATTCTTGGGCTACCCCCCAGGGTTTAGGGCTTAGGGTTTAGGGTTTAGGGTTTAGGGTTTAGGGTTTTGCGGCAGCAATGAAGAAGCAGGGGCCCTCTGGGGTTTGCTGCTGTGCTGCTGCCTGTAAACCCGCCAGTCGTTCGGGTGTATATGCAGCTTCTCCTCGCCCTTGTGTTTCATTCCTATTCTCTTTGAAATTTCTCTTGCTGCTGCTGCTGCCGCTGCTGCTGCAGCACCCAACTCCAGCAGCAGCAGCAGCCCTCCGCTTCTGTCCCAGCAGCAGGAACCCTCTTGCTGCAGCAGCAAGAGGGCCCCCCCCCTGCGCATGCATTGGCTTGAAGGATCTATGGCGCAGGTTGTGGGGCAGGTCTGCTGCTGAAGCTGCAGCAGCAAGCAAAGCAGCAGCAGCAGCAACAGCAGCAGCAGCAGCAGCAGCAACAGAAGCAGCAGCAAGCAAGCGCGCTGCACCTGCAGCAGCAAGCCTCACGGCGGATATACAAGCTGCCATCCTTAAGGATAAACCCAACCAGCCTCTCAAAGCAGCAGCAGCAGCAGGAACAGCAGCAGCAGCAGCAGATCCAGCAGCAGCAGAAAAAATTGAACGTGCGGCTGCTGCTGCTGCTGCTGCTGCTGCATTGGGACTCCACTCCACCCGACAGCCAGGAGAAGGAGGAGCAACAGAATCAGCAGCAGCAGCAGATTCAAAAGAAGCCGCAAGAACAGCAGCAGCAGCAGCAGCAGCAGCAGAAGCAGCAGCAGCAGCAGCACAGGTGCGGGAGGCAGCTGTGTGGTTTGCTGCGCAGCAAAACAAATTCAGAGAAAAGGCAGCTAATTTGGTTAAGGAGCAGCTGAAGGCAGCAGCAGAAATAAAAGAAAAAGAAAATATAAACAAACAGGTTTGAAGATGCTGCAATATTTGTTGCTGCTGCTGCTGCTGCTGCTGCTGCTGATGCCGTGCTGCTGCTGATGTTGTTAGTCCTTATTTGCTGCTGCTTAGGTGCCTCCTGTTGCTGCTGCTGCTTCCGTTGCTGCTGCTCTTTGTGGCTGTGCTGCTGCTGCTGCTGCTGTTGCTGTTGCTGCTGCTGCTGCTGCTGCCTGCTGCATTTCCCTTTCCCGTGCGTTCGGGTTGTTCTACGGGTGTCATTCTGTCGCTGTTTTCTGTGCTTGCAGCAGCAGCAGCAGCAACAGCAGCAGCAGCAGCAGCAGCAGCGGCGGCGGCTGGTGTTTGAGCCTGCTTCCTTGCTGCAGCGGGGCTGGCTTGCTGCGCGCAGCAGCAGCAGCAGCAGGGGGCCCCCCCTCCCCTGCATGCTGTACTCAGCCACCGCCCCCAGCAGGCTGGCGGTGGCCCCTGCGAGCTGCTGCCCCCCCAGCAGCAGCAGCAGCAGCAGCAGCAGCAGCAGCAGCAGCAGCAGCAGCAGCAGCGCGTCAATTCCTTGGGTTTCTTTTTCTGGGCTAGCCCGTCTCCACCGCGCAGACCCTAAAAAGGCAGAAAGATTATGGTTTCAGTCAAAGGCCCCCGATTTTTCGGTTTTCTATGAATTCGCCCCCCCCCATGTTCGTTTTTTCTCGAATTCCCATTATTTATTATCTAATTCTCATTATTATTATTACCTCGGGTTGGGTTTTGTTTTATTGTGCTGTTTGTGGGCTTTATTTTAATGCTATTAGGGCTATTAAGCGTTTAAGGGGTATAATACACATCCTCGTATGTATCACGTTTTCAAGGGTTTAGGGTTTAGGGTTTAGTGTTTAGGGTTTAGGGTTTAGGGTTTAAAGCTGCATACTTGTACTGCCCCTGCTGCGGCTCCTGTTGCTCCTCCTGCTGCTGCTCCTTCTGCTGCTGCTGTTGCTGCCCCTGCTGCTGCTGCTGCTCCTCATGCTCCTGCTGCTGCTGCACCTGCTGCTCCTCATGCTCCTGCTGCTGTTGCTGTTGCTGCTGCTGCTGCTGTTGCTGCTGCTCCTCATGCTCCTGCTGCTGCTGCACCTGCTGCTCCTCATGCTCCTGCTGCTGCTGCTGTTGCTGCTGCTGCTGCTGGTGCTGCTGCTTGTGTGCAGGTGCTGCTGCTGCGGTCGGTGTTGGACCGCCCTGCAGTGCTGCCGTTTGTGGTGTCTGCTGCTTGCTGCGCTGCTGCTGCTGCTGCTGCTGCGCGCAGCTGCTGCCGGGATTTCATTTTCTCCTTTTTGCTGTCTGCTGCTGTCTGGCGGCGGCATGCGCTGTGGGCTTCGCTGCTGCATGCGCCCCCGGCGCTGGCGCTGCTGCTGCTGCGGCTGCTGCTGCAGGCCGCAACAAAGGCTGCTGCTGCAGCTGCTGCTGCCTGCAGGGAGAAACTCCACACTATCGAAGCCGACTTGCTAGAAGCAGCAATACCCCACAACTTCCAAATTCCTGAACAAACGCATCAAACTCCTGCACCCATCCAGCTCACAGCTAGCTACAGCTAGCGACAGCTAGCTACAGCTAGCTGCAGCAGCAGATCAAACTGCTGCACCCATCCATCTCACAGCTAGCTCCAGCTAGCTCCAGCTAGCTCCAGCTAGCTGCAGCAGCAGATCAAGCGGCTGCACCCATCCATCTGACAGCTAGCTGCAGCTAGCTGCCAGATGGATGGCTGCTGCTGCAGCTAGCTGCAAGGGTTCCAAAATTTAGGTTGAGTCCAATGAACAGAATATCTTTTGGTTTTGTGGGGAAATGAGAAAATGTAGGTGATGACCTACTAACTGGTGAGGAGTTTAGGGTTTAGGGTTTAGGGTTTAGGGTTTCCGTTAGTTTTCTCTTGTGGAAAGTAGCAATAATAGTAGAAAAAGAATAATAGGGCTTGTTTTGTTGCTTTCTCATCGGTTGGGTTCTGAAGAAAAAAGCACGCTGCAGTGTAAGCGGAAAAAGTAACAAATAAATCTGGCTCTTTCAAAAGAAAGAAAAACGAATAAATATATCCCCTAACACATCTCTTTACTCTCAGCATTTAACCGAATATATTTCTGTTTTCTCTGGAAGGGGTTCAGGGGGGCAGATGGCTAGGAGGGGTATTGTATTAAATAGGTTTCTGCTCCCTATTCTTGCATTTGATTTATGCTTCCTTGTTTATTTCATTCAAGCATAGAGGATAAGGTGAACTAAGGAAGAATACTCAGGAACTGATGAAGAATATAAGTGATGAAGGAATATGCAGAAACTGATATCGGGTTCAGGTTTCAATTGGGGTGTATATGCAGCTTTCTATGAATCTGATTTTTCATTCAATTTTTTTTCTGCGCCGAATTTGGGTTAAATATACCATTTTTCTCCGTTTTTGCCTTCAAAAAATGCATATCTCCTTAATCAAATTAATTATTTCCTTATTTTTCTTCTTTAATGAAAAGAAAATGGCCAGTTGCACGCGAATGAAGGTGGGAATGCGAGCTTGGATCGCGCCCTACCAAATTGCAGGTCCTCGCGCTGACGACGAGCGGAAACCTCGTGAGAATAGGACTAAAACTGAATAAATAAATTGAATTAAATGGCATTAAATCAAAATAAAGGAAAATAAATCATGAAATCGCGTCAAAAAACCAGGAAAAATAACTCCTTTTCAGCCGCCAGGCCTACAATGGAATTTGAATTTCCCTCGCTTTTTCTCCTAAGCACGCTGCAGTTTACTGACCCTGCTGTTGGTTCTTTAGTTTTAATTCCTTATTCTTCTGCCCTTCCTGCCTGTAAGTAAATTATTAAAATTAAAAAGAAAAAAAGAAAAAAATATTCCAAACAGTCATCTGGCTTACGGGCACTTCTCGAACGCCACTCATGAAAAACTGGTATTGTGGTGATTTTTCTTTTTCCTTTTTTTGTTTTTTCCTCTTTGCATTTTATTTATTTGTTGCAGCATTTAATCTAGGTTTAATTGCCTTTGGACTAACCCTGAAGGTATTTCACAAAATACAAACGAAAAAATAATTCTCTACTTTTTAAATTAAACTAATTAATTCAAGTTCTTGTTGTAGTTCATGATGTGCAAATTGATTTACCCTTTAATTATTTTGCCCATTAGTTACTTTTAGTAATTAATTAATTAAAGAGTCAATTAATTATTTAATTAACATTTCTTGTTTTATTCTAATTATATTCTTTAGCTGTCTCTGCTTATTGGTATATTTCCTATTCTCGCTGCAGTTTTAGCCGATTTGTCTGCAGCGGTTGGAGTGTATGGGTAAGGAAAAATAAATTTCTGCATTTAAAATAATATAGTAATTAAAAGTGAAAAATAATAATATTATTAAACGAATATTCTCTATGGGTTTTCTCCATTTCTCTCTTGGCGCAAGGAAAATAAAATAATTATACCAATGCATTTATATATTTTTAATACTTTGCTACGATGCATGCACTGGAATATTAAGTAATTAAAATATTTAATTTCTCTGAATTTTTCTGCCTATTTACGCATGCAATATACTTGTTTGAAAGCCGACGTTTTTCCCTTTTCTCCACTATTTCTAAACCCTAAACCCTAAACCCTAAACCCTAAACCCTAAACCCTTTTTTTCTTCAGTTTTTTTCACCCCGACCGTCTATTTGTTTTCTGCGGGGTCCTTTGGGCCAGCTTTATTTTTCCAAAGATTTTTTATTTGGTTTTCTTAGCTCAAGAAAATGTATTGGCGTCAGGTTTGTTAGTTAAGGGCTGTTCTTACTACAATATTTTTGTCTTTTTCTCATTTATTTATTTTGCTCTGCATTATATATATATATTGGGGCTCCTCCCTCTCTTTTCTGTCTCTTTTCTGCCTCCTTTCTGTCTCCTTTCTTTCTGTCTCCTTTCTTTCTGTCTCTTTTCTGTCTCCTTTCTGTCTCCTTTCTTTCTGTCTCCTTTCTTTCTGTCTCCTTTCTGTCGCCTTTCTTTCTGTCTCCTTTCTGTCTCCTTTCTGTCTCCTTTCTGTCTCCTTTTCCTGTCTCCTTTCTGTCTCCTTTTCCCGTCTCCTTCCTGTCTCCTTTCTGTCTCCTTTCTGTTTCCTTTTTCTGTCTCCTTTTTGTCTCTTTCTCGTATTTACGTTATTTGCAATATTGTAAAAGCGCATCTGTCTCTGCTGCAGCCACTGCTGCTGCTGCTGTTGCTGCTGCTGCTGCTGCTGCTGCTGCCGCTGTTGCTGCTGCTGCTGCTGCTGCTGCTGCCGCTGTTGCTGCTGCTGCCTTTCACTGCATTTACTGAATATTTCTTTTAGGGCGTTGGCTGTCTCATTGGGTTTTTTTGTTTTTTTTTGTTTTTTGTTTTTTTCTCTTTTTCACTGCAGCACAGAGGAAATACAGGCGCCTTACACAAAATACAATTACAGCGTAAGAAAAGTTTATTGCATTTAATTCTATTATCCATTATTATAAAATATTATAATTAAGTATTATGACATTAAAAGTAATAATGGGTGTTAGAGTGTAGATAAGTATAAATAGTCAAATAATAATAATATAAAAAATAATATATACTTAATTGTATAAGAATAGTGTTAGTTGCAAATAAATGCATGCATATAAAATAGTAAAGGGCGAATAATAAATTCTTAATGATAATAATAGTAATAAGTATAAAAGGAACAAAAAGCAGAAGGTAAAAACATCAAAAAGAATAAATTGACAGCAAACCGTGAATACATAGGAAAACATTATTATTATTATTTTTTTTTGTTGTTATTGCTACTATTACTATTATTGTTATTATTATTATTATTGTTATTATTATTATTATTATTATTATTATTATTATTATTTATTATTATTATTATTATTATTATTATTATTATTATTATTCCTATCATTATTATTATTACTATTATTATTATTATTACTATTATTATTATTATTCTTAAGCTTCATACTTAAACTTTAAGCATAATTAAATCCAATTACATTTAATAATAATATTACAAAGTTATTATATTTATTTTGCAGCATAACAAATGCCTATGGGGCTGTGGCATCTGCTTCTTTTTGTTTTATTTTCTTTTCAGGAAAAAAAAAAACTGAATTTGACATTTTGTCGTTTTTCTCCTATCCTTCCCATGTAATAAAATACAATTCATGCCTTTATATTTTCTTTTCAACTCGCATTGTTTATTTATTCCTTTATTTATTTATTCATTTATCTATTTGCTTTTGTTTTGTTGTTCCTTTTGCTTGCTTTTTGTATTTGTTTGCCTTCGGTTTTGTTTTTTTGTTTTTCATTCCTCTTATTTATTTTATGTATTTTATTTATTTTATTTGCTTTATATATTTAATTTATTTAATTTATTTTATTTGTTTTTTAAATTTTTTATTTATTTTACTTATTTTATTTATTTTATTTTTTCGCTTTTTTGCAGTTTAAATGGACAGACCCAATAGATGTTTTCTTTTTTTGTTTTTTTTTGCTGCTTTTAATTATTGGAATGATAATTGATTATAGAAGGGACCTTCAACAACTTAGTCCTGGATTCGGTAAGTGTTGCTGCTGCTGCTGCTGCTGCTGCTGCTGCTGCTGCTGTTGCTGCTGCTGTTGCTGCTGCTGCTGCTGCT
>HG711302.1:0-28137 GCA_000499725.1 Eimeria brunetti
GTTGTTTATTGGAAAGCATATATGTGCATCGTCATGCCCGAACGTTATTGGATTCGCCTGGTGAAGGGACATGAGAACCGGTTCCGCCTTAGCCCTGCATCTCTTGGGCACGTCATCGCTGAGGAGTTCCGTCGCTTGTTTATGGGTTAGCGGAACAGCCCCTCTATGCGCGGACCGTGTATAACTTATGATTGTATTGCAGATTGCGCGTTCGAGCTTGGTAAACAAATGGAGGCTGTCCACAGCATTCCACTATAGGAATCAGGGAGAGCAGGTGCTTGTTCTGCTCGAAAAAAGCGACTGACTGCACATTCTGTCACGCGCATGGTGTGCCTTCTCCGTGTTGGGCCTTTTTCAGTCTGAGTGGTCTTTCATCGGTAGCCGGATTCGACAATTAGCCCGCCTCCACGCAACCGCATCCCTCTGCACTTGGTATTATGTGTGGGCTTGGCCCATATGCCGTGGTTGTCTTGAGATATATCTGCCGACCGACGTATTCGCAGCATATGGGGGAGTGTTAGGCGACCTGCGTGTGTAGCATCCTGGAGTCCGGCGCTGAGCGTGCAGTTGTCATGGGGTGCGGTGGGGCGAAGCTTTATCTGGCGGTATTGTGTGACACTGTCTTGTGCAGGATGTACGCAGTCTAGGGCAAATTCATCTTCTGGGCGCCGTCATCGGTGGTGTATGGGGTTGAGCTTCAGGCGGTCAGTTGCACGCATAAGTGGTGACATGCAGTTGGTGTGCGAGCGTCAGCTTTCCTAGGGGTTATGATGTGACGCTGTCTTGTGCAGGAAGCGCACCATCTGTCGCAGATTCATGTTCGCGGCGATGTTGTTCGTGGCATATTGGGCTTAGTGTGCAGGCTCTCTGCTGGCGGGTATAAGGCTTTTGCATGCGCACAATGATTAACCGCTGCATTGCTTAGAGCATACGCCCTTAGCAGCAAGTGCGTGTTGTCCGGAGTGTAATGGATACAGTCAACGTTCAGGTTGTTTATTGGAAAGCATATATGTGCATCGTCATGTCCGGATATTATTGGATTCGCCGGGTGAAGGGACGTGAGAACTCGTTCTGCCTTAGCCCTGCATCTCGTGGGCACGTCATCGCTGAGGAGTTCCGTCGCTTGTTTATGGGTTAGCGGAACAGCCCCTCTATGCGCGGACCGTGTATAACTTATGATTGTATTACTGATTGCGCGTTCGAGCTTGGTAAACAACGGAAGACTTGTCCACGCCATTCGACTATAAGAAGCAGGGGAAGCAGGTGCTTGTTCTGTTCGAGAAAGCGAACGACTGCACATTTTGCCACGCGCATGGTGTGCCTTCCCCGTGTTGGGCCTTTTTTCAGTCTGGGTGGTCTTTCAGCGGTGGCCGGATTCGATAATTTTCCCGCCTCCAGGCAACTGCATCCCCTTGCACTTGGTATTATGTTTGGGCGTGGCCCATATGCCGTGGTTGTCATGAGATATATCTGCCGACCGGAGTATGCCTGTCTGCAGTCGCTGTGTGGTAAAGCTGTTTGTGGTGTTGCGAGCGCGCGCAGTTTGGTTCGGGGAGTATGCACATAGAAACAAAATATTGCTCTCGGCACTGTCATGCGTACGTTTCCGTTGCAAACCGTTCGATGGTAGGCAGGGATGCGTGTGTCCATGGGTGCAAATTGATGGAGTTACAGTGTGAGGGAGGTTGGGAGTTCGGTCTTCCCCAGTTGTGCCATTCTTGGGTATCGACTCGTGCGAGGCGGTCTGGCGCTACGATATGCGCCTGCAAGGCAACGTCCGCCATAGGAAACAATCTCAGCGAAATGGTGAGGCAGTCTCTGCGCAGCTGAATAGGTGGTAGAAGACAGCAGCAACTATGCGGTGGTCTGTGCATTAGTAGTTTTGTCGCCGAACCACGCTATGTATGACAATAGTTGTTCTATGGAGAAAAGGAAGTCTGAAGCGCAGGCAGCAGGAGATGGCGGGCTACCGCGGATTGCATATATGGCACTTGTACCGAAAGGCCGCGGAGCCTGAACCTCATTAGGTATCAATTGGGCAACCAAAACGGCGGTGGGATCTGTAGTGTACGCAGTTGTTTATGGTTAGGCGAGACTAGTAAAGCTTGTTGGTGTTGGTACTAGGTGCAAGAAATGGATGCGTTACTGAGTCCCGTTGGCGATCGGGATTCCGAAGCGAAGTGTTCATAGGACTCCAGCACGGACGACAGCCTTGGAAGCCAAGTAGACAATTGGATTGCACGGATGCGGTGGTTCCCGCAATGTATGGACGGTTTTGGGTATCGCTGGTCTTCCAGAGAGAAGGATGCGACGCGGATGTCCAATGCAGGAAGCTGCATTAGTCCAAAATTGGCGTATTGTTGGCGCTTGGTCGTTTTTCCCTGGCTGGCGTAAGCTTCGTGCTCCGATAGGAATATCTGTAATATTTGCGGGTTATCTAGAGGGCGTGCACGCGTGAGCACGCTGGGGCTATGCAATGCCTCTGCTGGAGCCCACGGACGCGGAACATTCGCCGCCTGCTTTGGCGTCGCTGTCGCTCGCTGTTTTGCCCAGCAAGTATGCACTCAGCTGCAGAGTCATCTGCTTGGCAAGGGTGTGGCTACTGTTGTTGGTAGGCACGGGTGAGTGCTTGTGTGCATGCGTACAGTTTTTAAGAAGCTGGATTGTGAGGAGAAGTGGTAGGTCTGCTTGCTTCGTCTATCCGTTTTCTGGCATCTGCGAGAGGGGCGTGTTCGGCTGCTTCAATATGCGCTTGTCAAACAGGCTGTGACATTGCATACGATGCCAGTATATTGGTGAAGTGCATGTGCAGCAAAGCACGTAGTAAGAAGCGGCAGCGGCTATGCATTGATTTCTGTCCAACGTTTAGGAGTATTGAAGGTCTCGTTAGGTAACATATGGTGGTTTCTGTGCAGCGAAAGGGATGGGCGGAGGAAGAGCGTCTGTTGGTGGGGCCACAACGAATTATGTAAATCCGCACAGCGCTTTCACCAGAAGCACGCGTAACCTGTAACTCATCGCTGGCGGGGGGCTAGGCAACCTGTAGGGGGGAATCAAGCAGTTTGTGTGCAGGTGTCTACTGAGACGGTTTGGCTAAGATATCTCTAGCGCTATGGTTGAGTGCCGTTCTGTGCAGTACGTAAGCATTCTGAGACAATTTCAACTATTCAAGCTAAATGAGCTTGCGTTGGAGGCTGTCTGGTGGCACGCATAGGTGTTCCTGCGTGCATGGAGTTTAGTGGAGTTGCAATGCGGAGAAGGGCAAATCTGTCCGTACTCTTGTTGAAGTCCGTTGGTGCGGGGACGCTTGGCACTGCGGTATACGTGCCTGAGGCAAGGGGTGGCAACCGGTTGCCGTTAGCTGTCAATGGAGAACATGTGTAGCCCAATTCCTGGTATGGGGCAGCAGCAACTTTGGAGTGGTTTGCGTCAAACGCTCAGTATAATTGGTGGCCGGGCCTATTATGAATTATGGGATTTGTTGTGAGGTGGATGGTAGGAGGGAAAGACGGGCATGCGATCTATCGAACAACTAGAACTGTTTGTAGCAACGCCGAAGCACGCCATGCAGATTCACCTTCTTTGTGCTGTTAAGGTTATTGCTCTTTTGATCATGTGTAGCAGCATATATGAATGTAAATATGCATGCGCGCATATTCATAAAGTTGAAGTTTGACAAGGCGTGAGAGCCGGTTCTGCTTTGGTCGTGGTGTACGTTGATGCCGACAGCGAAGGGTGTTTTCGCGCCGCTACATGTGCTTGCGGGAAAGCATCTGAGATTGCAAATGCCTTTGGAGAATGGATAGGGAACCATCTGTGCAGCGCAATACGTGGTAGGAAGGACCAGCAACAAATCGGCGATTGTTATCGAATGTTCAGTCGCATTGGTGATCAGCCGAGAAATGTGAAAGGGGGTGGTTCTGCGGAGAGCATTAATAGTGAAGGAGAGACCGTGGCTGATGGCGTAGCAAACGCGAATTGTGGGTCGACGCGGTGCATACTAATACAGAACGCAAGCAGACAGGAGCTTCAGGTTTTCCCTGAGTTGAGCTGTTTGGTGTACATTGAAGGAAATAGTGTATGAACGCGCCATTGATATTTTTTCGAGCAGAGCAGTGTGGCAGTGGCTTCATATCACCTACACATCGTGTGCTACTATGAAGCAGATGTTCGAGGGTGTTTTGCATATAAATGAACTATCTTGTGCACCGTAAGGTCTCTACGTGCTTGTGTCGGTGGTGCAACGACAATGACGGAACTATCTGTTGTGATTACAGGTGGACAACGTTCTTATTGACGGAATGTGCATGTTTTAGTTTCTGAAGCAAGGGGTGGATATTCCTGGCGAATAAGCAACCCTAGTGCTTTCTAAAGCGTGACTGGGCTACAGGATATATTTTTCGCCCTTCGACGATATGCCCTGTTGCATTTCCCACTGCGTCCACAATTTTCCGACACTGCTGCTGCTAAGATCCACAATAGCTTCTTTTTCTTTTCACCACAATAGGGAACCCTAGCCCGCAAATGCCTTCTTATTTTGAATAGGATGTGAGCTCACGCATTAACGCTGAGCAAGACAGAACGAGCGCTAATGTACCGCGCCATCTGTTTGCAATGGTTGAAGAACGCGCCTGCGGCAACGAAATAGCAACAAGGATGCGCGAAGCAGCCAGCTCCGTCGGCCTACAGTCCCTATAAATGTTGGACTTAGCTCGCTTAGGCTGACTAAAAAGGGGTCAGTCTTTCGATAGGAGTATGGGCATTATTTCGTGGGGATATCCGGGATGTGTACCCGTGAGCATCGTTGGACTCTGCAGCTTGTATGCGCGTGTCTACAGTCGTTGTGTGAGAAGGCCTTTTATGACTTTGCGATTGCATGCTGTTTGACTCAGGAGGTAAGCACATTGTAGCGAAGTATCCCTCTGCTCACGAGCATGCGTACGTTTCCGTTTGAAGCTGTCCTGTGACAGGCGGGGTTGCCTACGTGCATGAATGCAGATTGGTGCATTTACAGTATGAGGGCATTTGGGAATTCCCTTTGCTTCAGGCGTGCCATTCTTGGGTATCTACGGGTGCTTGGTGTGCCGCTGCCATGATATGCATCTGCGGAACAAAGTCAGGCACAGGGAATAATCTCACTGGGTTGGTGAGGCAGTATAAGCGGGGCGCAATATGTGGTAGAAGGCCGCAGCAGCTGTGGGCTGGTCTGTGCATTGCTAGTTTTGTCGCCGACCCCGGCAATGTATGATGATAGTTTTCGTGCGAAGAACAGGGAGGCTTGAGAGCAAGTCCCAGCCGATTGTAGGCCAACATAGATTGTGTATATGCCACCTGTACGGAAAGAATGCAGAGTCCATACCTCATTATGCATCGAATGGATAACGCCAGCAAAAGCGGAATCTGTAGTGGAAGCTGCGATTTTTATTTATGTGTGACTGCTTAAGCTGGTTGGTGTTCGGTGTAGGTGCAACTAATTGATGCGTTACTGGTTTGTGTTCGTTCTTGGAATTGCACAGCAAAGCGTTCATAGGATTCCAGCGCGAACGACAGTCGCGAAAGCCAAGCAGGCCCTTGTATTGCACGCACACGTTCTTCCTCGAATGGTATGAGCAGCGTCAGTTATCTTTGGTCTTCCAGAGACACGGATTCGACACGGATTTCCAGTGCAGCAGGCTGCATTGCCTTACAAGTGGCGTGGGGTTTGCGCTTGGTTGATTTGGCCTAATTGGAATAAGGTCGGTCTTCTGCTTGAAATATCTGCAATATATACAGAATATCTGGGAGTCGTGCATGTGTGGGCGAAAGGGGGCTGTGCAGGTTTTCCGCCGGGATCTGGGTATGCGGCACGTCGAAGCAATTGTTTGGCGTTAGGGTTGCTCGCCGTGCTGGCCAGAAAGTATGCACCTAGCAGCAGAATCATCTCATTGACGAGGGTTTAACTACTGCTGTTCGTTGGCCGGTCCACGAGAATGCTTGTATGCATGCGTGCAGTTTTATGAAGCTGGAGTGTGACGGGACGTGGGAGTCCTGTTTGCTTCGTCCATGCGTTTTCTGGAATCTGCTGGAGCGGCATGCTTCGGCTCTGGAATATGGGCCAAGCAGTTATCGTGTGACATTGCATACGATGTCCGTTGATTGGCAAGGCGGTGCGTCTGCAACGGAACACGTGGTAGGAGGCGGGAGCGGCAATGAGGTGATTTTTATCCAACGTGGAATAGTTTTGGCGGCCTGGCTAGGTAGGTATGATGGTGGTTGCTGTGTGACATAAGAAAACAGCGGAGGGCCGGCAGTTGTTGGCGCAGTCAACACGAATCGCGTAAAACCGCATGGCGCCTGCACGGGAGAGCGTGGGAGCTGTAGCTCCCTGTGCGTTTGTTGTGGGTTCTAGGGACAGCAAATCACGTAGTGAAATCGGGGGGTTCCTGTTTCCACAACGTCGTGTATACGGAGTGGGCACGATTGATGAATGTGTTACTGATATGGCTTCGAACTAGTCATGTTGCGGCGCTGTGTTTGTATCCCCTTTACGCAAGCATAAGAAGCGCTATACAGGTTACGTCGGCCCCCATGCACAATGGATCTTCTTTGTTTTGAATAGTTTCGCTTCTCGACACTAGTCCAACAGGACGCAACTGGACAGGGGCTTTCATGCAGCTAGCTGCATCGTTTTGCAGTTGGTGTTGGGCTTGGCTCTGCTTCGCCTGTCCTGGTTAGAATAATCTTTCTTTCGTTCAGTGGGGCGTACGCAATATTTGGTGGCGATCCAGCTTACGTGCACGCTTTGTTTGGTTTGAGTAATTCGTGTGCCGCCGTCTGTGTGTCCCGTGTGGCGGAGCCGTTTTGGGGCCGCTTATAGCGCGCCGTTTCGCCCAGAAAGTAGGCACACAATAGGTACCCGAAGCTGCGACGTTGCGATTCGCCTAGCAACTAACACTTTTCCTGGCAAAGCTTAAGCACGCCCAGCACGTTCATCTTTTCGGTACGGTTATCCGTAGTGGAACGCCTCAGCTTGTAAGCGAGCTGTCATAGAACCATATGTGCATTCGTGGAGATCTGTGAGCTTGCAGCGTGATATTAAGTGGGAAATCGTTTTGCTAAAGTAGCTGTCGTAGGTTGTAGCTACTGGCGATAGGTTTTTGCGCTGCACAATTTACGCTTGCCACACAGAGTCTCTTACTATACATGGCCTCAGTGAGTTGATGAGGCAGTGTAACGGCACTGTAACCCACGGTAGAAAGCACAACGAATCAATAGTTAGTTGCATCAAGTAGCTAGTAGGATTGACAGCAAAGCCGGCTTTGTATGGCGGCAGTTGGTCTGCGGCCAACGAGAATCGCAAAGGACCGGTGACGGCATACGGCGCGGCAAGTGGTTAGGAGGCTCAGAGGAATTACAGGAATGGACGCGGAGCACAGAGCCCATTTTCTAACCATTGAATAGCACGGAAGCGAGTGACGATTTAGCGAAAGTTATTGATTTTGGCGTTGTGGCATTAGGTGATCTGGTGTGTGTCCAGAGTAGTTGACATATATGAATATGCCACCGGTCCGCACCTGGTGTCAGCACCTCAAGGCAAAGTGGCCATGGTACTTTGACACAATAGGCAGAAAAAGGAGCATACAGGCTATCATTTCGCATGCAATTGGCGTTACGTGCACATCTTGAGCATTATGGATCCTCGTTGGTCTCCGAGAGAAAAGCGGTTCGGCAAGGACGTCCCACGCAACCAGATGCTTCGTTCCGCAGTTGGTGTTGATCGCGCGCCTGCCTTGTTTGCGTTGGTGTCAACCAGCCCCATTTTCCGTGTGGCATATGCAAAGTAGTACGCCAAGCGCTGGTGGATTTGCGTGCGAGACTATCTTACGGTTGTGAAATTTGTTTTGCGGGGCACACGGGAGTGGTGTGGCAAGTCTTTTTTTGTGGCATTGCGAGCACGTGATATTACTCTTCAGGGAGTGTACACAAACTCTATAGCCAAAGCTGCCTACATGCAAGTCGTTTAGCAACCTCAACAATGTCAGGCAAGCCTGAATTGCCTGTAGCAAACTCATCTTCTCCGTGCCTCCATGGGTACTGTTACGTTTCAGCTTGTATGCGATCAGGCATGGGTGCATACGTGCATGCCCAGAGATTCTTGGAATTGCAGATGATGAGGGGTGGAATATTGTCTTCCCATGGTAGTAATCCTCCTTCGGTATTTCTAGTATGGGGTATTTTGGAACTGCCATATGCGTTTGCGGGGCGGAGTCTGATATTACAGATGAACTCAACGAATGGATGGCTCAGCAAGTGTGCACCGCAGTACATTTTGGACGGCTCCTGCAGCGCTCTACTCATTTGCGCCAAACGTCCCGAACGTCTAGCAGCATTGACGGCCAGTTCAGTGACGAATTGCGAAAGTTGCCCTGCGGCGGACGGGAATAGCGAAGGATTAGTGGCACCCGAAGGGGCGGCCAACAGGAATTGTGTAGACCTGCGTGACACTTTAGAATTCGCAGAGTAGGCGATTGTTCCTGGTCTGGCAAGATTTGTTAAACAGGCTTATGGTTGGTGCCGGTCAACTAATGAATGTGCCGATGGTTTCCGTTCGGCCGCGTAATTTCACAGTAACGGTGCTTAAAGGGTTTACGACTGAAGGGCAGACGCGAAAGGAAAGCATGCCCCCGGTCTTGTCGCATGCGGTATTTCCCAGTTGTTCTGGCCATTTTTGGTTATCGTCTACCAAAACCAGGCGGCTTGACAAGGTCTCGTACAACCAGCTACACCGTTTTGCAGCTGATTCAAGCCTTGGCTTGCTTTGTTTTTCCTGGTTGGAATCAGGTCCGTCTTTCGATAAACGTGTGCTGAGTATGTGGAGGACAGCGAACAGACTTTCATGGGTGGGCATTGTGAGGTTTCGGAAGCTTGTGTGCGGGCAGATAGGGAGGCAGTGCAAAGCAGTTTCTGAAGTTTTCGTCGGGCGCCGTCTTGGCCAGACTGTATGTAGTCTCCTAGCTGCCATTGTTGAGAAGATGGCAGTGGGCCAACAACCAGGACAGTTTTTATCTCGTCGGAAACACTAGAGCAAAAACAATGTCATTGGCGCAGTCATGGGTAATGTCACGTTTCATACCGTATTTTAGCCAGCATTACTTACGCAAGCATGCGTGCAGATATATGAAGTTGCAGCGTGAGGATACCTTGGATTTCTCCTTTCACCGGAAGCTATAGTTACGTCAACAACAGGAGGCGCAATTGGTTCCAGCCACCCTTTTCTTTGGTTTCCACTGGGTGATTTGAAAGAGTGGGGGCATGCTTGTGCACGCGGAGGTTCCTGTTTGTCTGCGAAATAAGTTGAGCTGGCCTTGGTTCGTGACGCGCAATCTATGATCCTTTCACTGATATTTTTTTTTGTTGCAGAAGGGTCCGTCCTTCCATAGACGTATAGGCAGCATTTCTTTTGGATGTGCTGGGAGATTGCGCGTCAGCATCGTCGGGCTGCGCAGCTTGTGTGCACAAGGCTACAGTCGCGGTGTCGGCAAGCCTTTCGTGGTGTTGCCATGCATGCGGTTCGGCCCAGGAAGTATGCACACTGAAGCAAAATAATACTGCTGTTGGCACGCTCATGCGCACGTTTCCGTTTCAAGCTGTGCTATGGCCTGCAGCGACTCCTGGGTGTATGCGTGCTGATTGATGGAGTTACAGTGTCAGGGCATCTGAGAGTTCGTTGTGCTTCGGCCACGCTAGTCTTGAGCATCAACTTGTACTGAGTGGTCCAGCCCTGCTTTATGCATCTGCAACACAAATTCTGGCGTACGAAATAGTCTCAGGGGGTTGGTCAGGTAGTGTCTGCGCAGTGCAACATGTGTTAGAAGGCAACTGCAACTATGCGGTGGTTTGTGCATTAGCAGTTTTCGTGCCGAGTCCAGATACGTATAGCGATAGCTGTTTTTCGGACAAGAAGAAGGCCGAAGGGCAAGCAACAGGCGATGGTGTGCCAACGCGGATTGTGTAGATATTGCTTGTGCGAAAGGATCGGGGGGCTCAGAGCTCATTGTGTATCCTTTGGGTAATACAAACGAAAACGGAATATTCAGTGCACGCAAGTGCTTATGCTTAGGTATGACCAGTTACCTAGCTGGTGTTCGGAGTAGGTGCAACTAATGGATGCGGTACTGGTTTTTGTTGGTCGTCGGAGCTTCATAACAACATGTTCATAGGACTCCAGCACAGAATACAGCAACACGCTGCACCTGGCTGCATTGTGTCTATGTTAGCATTGAGGTTGGGCAACTGCCTGGTATAAACTAACGCTGTCTGCCAAGGCGCATATGGGGTGGGGTTAGCTGAACACTGCTGGAGCTGCATGCGCTAACGGCGTGGGGTTATCCAGCTTGTGTGCGCGCGTGGCGTGGCTAGGCGTTCTCTGGCATTACGACAAACCGCTGGCTTTTGTCCAGGAAGTATGCATGTCACCACAAAATCATGTGCTTGACGCCTGTGTGGGTACTGCTACATTTGAGGCTGTCTGGTAGTAGGCACGGAGGCGGAGAAAGATGCTGCAGTCACTGCGAATAGTGCAAATACTCACGGCGCTCCCACAAGCCGAGGGATTCGGGAAGCTTACACTGTAGCTGTTGGCTAGCTTAAATACTAGCGGAATGAATAATGCAATTGGATGTTCCCGGGTTGCCGAAATTAGCCTTGCTCTTGTTTGCGCCAAGAAGGTGCACTTCATGTTGTGCTTTCTTCTAGCTAACCATATGGCGGCGAGGCGGCCATGGAACCGTTCCATGGTAGCCAGAAGAGAACACGAAACGGTGCGCCTTATTCTACGTGCATAATGCACCTTCTACGAACTGAGCGCCTTTATTTCCCTTTGATTTCCCAACAAGAGGCGATTCAGTAAGGACTCCACATGCAACCAGTTTCACCCTGTGCAGTACGTCCTGAGCATGGCTTTTGCAAGCCTTGCCCTGTGTTGAATATGCTCTACCTGTCGATAGGCATGGATGCACCAGTTCGCCGAGGGCCAGCGGAGCTGCAGATGTTAGCGGGATAATGCAGTTTGCATACAGGGACCTAGTGGCGCGGTGTATCCAAGCTTTCTCTGGTGTCGCAGTCGCGTGTCTTTGGGCCCAGGAAGTATGCACATGGTAGACAAATAATCTGCTCGGTACACTAAAGCCTGCGGTTCGCTTTCAGACAGCCCGATGGCGGGCGTTAAGGCGTATTTGCATATATATGCGCGTGTATGGAGTCGCAGTGGGAGCATAGGTGGGATTCACTTCGCATCAACGGTGCCAGTCTTTCTGGTGTACTGATTTTCAGACAGCCCCATGGCGGACGTTAAGACGTACTTGCATATATGCGGGTGTATGGAGTCGCAGTGTGACCGTAGATGGGATTCACTTCGCATCAACGGTGCTCTTCTTTCTGATGTACTGATTCCGGGTTCGTCGGCGCTGCGAGTCCGACAAGGCGAAGGACCACAGTGTATTGGTGACGGTATATGCGCGTTGTAGTACGCGGTACTAGAGAGCATGGACTAAGTTGTGGTTTGTGTTCAACGTGTAGTGGGTTTGGCGGCCATCCCCGTTATCTATGATACTTGTTGTTATGCTGAGAACAGAAACGGTGACAAGGCGGCCGCGGCCCACAGAGAGCCAATGCGAATTGTGTAAACAGCTCTTACACCAAAAGAACACAGAACCCGTTGCTCATCGTGAAGCCTTTGGGTACCGCAAATGAAATCGAAATCCGTAGTGCGGACGGTTGTTCCTAGTTTGGCAGCATCAGTTTAGCTGGCTTGTGGTCGGAGTAGGTGCAACTAATGGATGCTCCACTGGTTTTTGTGAGTCTTCAGCACTTCACAGAGTATCCGTTGGCCTCCAGCACAGTAGACAGATGCAGAAGGGAAGTGGTCTTTTGGTTCGCATACACTTGATGTTTCCCGTTTTATATATAGAATAGCATCGGTCCTTGCTGATCTTCCAACTACAAGCTGTTCGACACGGATTCCCCCTGCAGCCCGCTGCATCGTCCTGCTGTTGATAGTGAGCCTGTTCTTGCTTCGCCTCGCTTATTAGAAATAAGTCATGTCTGCCGCTAGGCTCACCCGCAGTCCTTGGCGGAGTTTTAGGGGACGCGCATAGGTGAACATAATGGGGCTCTCCTGTGTGTGCGAAAGTCTGCGGGCGCAGTGCAACGAAGTCTTTTCGATAGCTCGGTTGTTTGACCAGGGAGTATGACCGCAGCAGCAACATCATCCGCTGGACGCCGGTGTGGCTACTGCTGCACTTCATTCTGTCTTGTGGGCGCGAGTGTGTGTGCATGCATGGGTGCAGCTTTAAGAAGCTGCATTAGGAGGAGAAGTGGCGTTTTGCAAACCGTGCATGTCTTTGGCATATCTTGAGGCGGGGTGTTTCGGTGCCGCGAAATACATTTGCGAAGTGAATCCGAGATTATTAAGGGTATCAGTGAATTCGGGAGGCATGTGCAACGGAATGCGCGGTAGAGGGCAGCAGCGGCGGCATGACAATCCCTTTTCGTGCTGGGACAGTGTGCCTCTCGCCCAGCGAGTATGGACATATTTTGCCCCGCAGTTGGCGAGTATTGAGTAGGTATCGGCCAGCATACGGGCCAGCAAGCGTGAAGCATCCTGACGCCATGGGCTTGTTTTATTAGTATTGTATTGTTTAAGGAATACAGGCAGACGGCGTTGTGCGTACAGACGCGTACATGGTTGCTGGAGAGGACGTAAACACTCCGGAGCAGCGAGTACTCAGTTCGTGTGTAGGCAGCAGCGTCTGCAGTAGCGCAACGCAGACCAGGTGTGACGAAAGTGAGGCTTCATATACCTGGCCAGGGGAAGGGCGGCGATGCGATCAGGAGGGCCGCTGGCCATCGGTGGGCCTGAGCGAGTCAACGTGCAAGGTCTACAACGGGTGCATGCTTTGGTGAGATAGGCTGCAATGGTTGATTCCTAGTCAAGACATCCCTTGCGTGTCTAGTTTGCACTCAGGTGAGCTGTATGACACGCCATAAGAGTTGTGCCGTCCCCACAAGTAACAGCCTGTCCCGCTCGGCAAACGACAGTTTTTAATTTGGAGAATTGAAACTCACGATGTGTTCTCGAGTCTTCCGCGAACCGGATGTTGCAGTATGTCCTCGTAGTGTTTCGTAAAACCATGGCGTTGCGAGCAACGTATGCACACCGTGTAGAAGAAACGAAGCTTCGGTTCGGTAGAGTTGTTTAACTGATAGAACATTACAAAAGGCACTGACGGTCATCACCCCTCCACTTATTAAACAGTTGCGAAGAGGAAGCGAACGTGTCAATGCTCAACACGAGCGAGATGTTTACGTTCAGCGATATGCTAGTGCAACTCACCTTTTCTGAAGAGGAGGGATTGGTTCAAGTTCGCTTTTTCTTTCCGCAAAGTTCGGATATATTTGGCATCGCTGCCGTGGCCTGGGTTCTACCAGGTATGGCCTTCTCAGTGCAGCGTCACTATTGCAGCTTTACACTGTAAGACGTCTCCAACAGAGCGATAATTCGGATAATGTATCCACGTGGCACATTCACTGAGTTGGAGAAATCCAAGCAGACAGCCTGCCATTAAATGACATTCTTCTGTTTCGTACGCAGAACCACAGATATGTCGTTGCGGCTCTAGGCTGAGACTAAGCACGAAGACTGCTTGTTTCCCCGACTGCTGTTATCCCGATTAATGCTCGGTGACCTGTGTAGTGGACGGCAGTGTAGAGCAGACAGTCACCGAATTTCCGCGCCGGGCCGCTACAAGTTTATGCGCTGTTTTTGCCCTCCCTACAGTGGCAAGACTGCTGTGTAAGTGCACTTGTAGATTTCCTGTGAAACGTACGAACCCACTAGCAGTTACAAGCATTTCCTCTGATGTCCTGCAAGCTGCATAAAGATAGTGGAAGATGCTCTGCAGGCTATGCTCGGGAGCGTTTTCTATGGAGAATGCCCCCAAAACGACAGCATATCTATGGGCATTGAAGGGGTTTTGTGAAGATTTGCGTTGGCACGCGTATGATAACCCGGGCGCAACCGCATGAAATGCGGTGGCCACAGAGTATGCGCCTTTAAGAGTCCCTGCAGACCGATGGGCGCCTTGCGACTACGATTTGAGAGATAGACGTTCGTCAGAAGACCGACAAATAATGTACAGAGAGCGTCGCTCTCGGCCTACGTGAGTCAGGTCAGAGCACCATGTGCCGATAGTGGCGTGACCCTACAGTACATTACGCGCATTTTTCCCCTTGACAGAGGTGCCCGGCAGCAGCGTACGTAGCTCTTGCCAAGTGTTTAGGCTCTTCCCAAACCCGCAATGTAGTGTGGCGGATGAATTGAGCGGAAGGAGCAGGGTTAATGTGGCACTGCTGCTGCTCAAATGCATATCTAGCTTCTGTTGAGCGAGGCTGGTACAATATATATTCGGTGCCGTGATCGTAGAAAGCCCTGGCCTGATCGATCCATATACCACAGGTTGTACGTTTATTATTTGCTCACGTGGCTCTGTGCATGCTGCAAAGAGCTCTTTTGGTACTTGGGCGCTTGTTGGAGCGCTTTAAACGATGTTTATTCCCAATCAGCACAAATGGAGTCTGAGCTGCCTCCCGGCGAGCTTTTTACACAGCGAACAAGCTGGCAGGAATTGGCTCTCGTGTAGGGCCGCCGCAACACGATTATGGCACCTTCGCTTTTTGCATACAGTGATTGCAGTGGCGCATGACGGGATAATCCTGTCGTCGCTAGATGACGACAGGATAATCCCCGCCATGCGTCACTGCAATCAGTCGTCGCTAGAGATGCTGGCTTGTGCCCGTCGGCGACTCTGTTGAAAGATGTATGGGTTCACCGGCAGATTGTAAGAATACAAAGGCCTATAACATAAAATAAATCGGCAAGAAATGGTTGGCTAATCGCTGCCGCACAAAGGGAGTACGCTCGAGAAAGAGTACTAATGCAGAATCCTTTGAATGAGGAGTGCATTGGACCGCTAGATGCCTGAGGCGCTTGCCGTGCTGCAGCATTCGACTAATACAAGGTGTGTAACGCCTGAGCACGACAGGAAGCTAGGCTGATCCAGACCAGGGCGCCAATTCCCACAATTTCTGCCCTTGCTTTGGCGTGACCGTCTGTGCAAGGTAGGTGGTGGACCAGGACTGTTGAAGAGTAGCAAAGTGATATGCGGCGGCCGGTGGTGCGGCACTAAATTTGGTTCAAAAAAGTGACGGATCGTAACACTTGTCGAAATTCTCCAGTTTTTTCCCCTCCCCACAGCATCGGCGGTGTAGGTACACAAGAAGACACTCACTTGCGTTTTTTCTGGTTGTCAGTTTCGAGCCAGGAACGGGCGGAGCTTTGTGCGTTTCTATGCGCGGCTCTACGGTTGTCCTAAAGGCAGTGTATAGGGCTGTTGATAGACGCACCTATCTCTTGCAGACCTGGAAGTTGGATATGCTAGAAGCACCTTACATGCTTTTTGTTTGACCGAGTGCCTCCTGCTGCTGTTCCGTTGGGAAGAGCCATAAAATCCGTAGGGTTGAGGCTGCTGTAATGCGCACTGCCTCCAGCACCATTACAGTTGGACAGCCCAAAGATGCCGCCGTTCTCTAAAAAAAATATTCATATTACCCTTATTTAAAAAATTCACTATGAATTGCCTTTTATTTTGCGTCGTTGCTCCCCCTAAATGCAAAGCGTCTTTGTTCAGTGTGTGTTCCCACGCAATAAGCGTGAACACTGAATTGCCTGCACAACCGCTGGGTCGGACCCGCAAGAGCATCTAAAGTTGCAGGTCGCTCGTGCGGAACAGGCAGCAGTGTGAAGCTCTCCGTTGGGCTACGTTCGTATGGAGCTCGCCAAATGCAACCCACAGCGAGCTGCACTATATTGGGCAAAGTCGACGTTTAAACTAATCGAGCAGCTCACATCCCGACGCGTGGGGCGGATAGACAGGCATTGTTGCATTGCTGCGCCGAAGCAGCAGGAACGATTTCAATGTTTCTGGGTTGGGGACTAGTGTCTTAACCTAATAATATGTTATATGAAAAATCGTGAGGCACGCGGTATATCCGTGTCTTCATCTAATGAACCCCCCCCTGCAAGGGATTTAGCGATTGAAATGGGAGAACCTGTGGAAAGCCATAAATTTTACACCGCCAGAAATGACCCTGAAACATGCCATTCCTAATTGTCTTACTTTCGGATGGCAGCCTGGTACAGTGGCTTTTGTTAAGATTATCCGCTCGCGCACAACTGAACCAGCATGCTAATGAAAGTCAGATTTTTGTCCATCCAAATTTCTACTCCCACAATTTAGACTGTACTACAAAAGGCTGCAGCTTAGCGGTTACGTTAAGCTATAGCCTTGTGTGTGTGCGTCGGCGAATTCGCGACCTGTATATCGCGGTTCGAGTCCAGTCTACTTTCCATTTTTCTGCATCATGACACATTCTGCCTGCATAAAGCTGGGATTAACCCCCCACATGCCTTTCTGTCCAATTAACCAATGCTGAAAGTAGCCGAATTTGCGCTGAACGATTTACGCAGCTTTCGGTCTACGTCCCGCGAAGCCTTCACGGCTATTTGTAAGCAGCTCTGGTCGTCCACGCTAGGGATGTCTTGCGAATTTGTACCTTTTTCACACATGCAAAATGGGTTGGAAATTGTGTATGTATCTTTTTCCTGAAAATTGACGGTTCCCCTCTGAAACACCTACATATCCATTTGCTTTGGCGCCAGCATTTAAAGGCCGGGGCGGGATCCCCCTATAGGCGCCAAGGCGCATACGCAGCCAGCTGTGCCTTTCGTAATAATAAAGGGATATAGAAGACCGGGACGTATTCCGCTACAGCAGCAGCGACAGGCGGAGAATGCAGGTGGGACTGCCCTGCCTTTGCGGTCAGAGAAGCACTGGTGCAACCCTCAGCTTAGCGGTCATCGTGAGACGGTTGTGCCACAGCATTCAACTCCCAAGCATGCGACATGCATACCTAATGTGCACAGTCTTGACTGGATCACCACTTCTGTAGAAGGGCTCTTTACCCCCAAGCGTTAAGTGGTTCCGACAAAGACCCTAAATATGGTTTTTCACGAAGGTGAGTTGGCTGGCCGGTCAAACTGCTAAACATAAGCAACTTATGCACATGCACCTGCCAGTTACCATGTCTTTTGTCTATGCTCAAGAGTCCAACGCAAGCGGCCCTTGCACGTGAACTGATAAACAGGCACGTTTGTGCATTTAGTGGACGCATGATTCAGTCTATGCAACGTTGTCTAGAGCAGCATTTGACGTTAACGGCGAAAACCGGCCAGGACCGTGAAGAACGCCGTATTATCATATCAAGGAATTCAACATGGTAGCGGCAATTGTCTAGGATGTCTTCAACAACTTCGTTTCCACACGGATCTAAATCGTTAGTTGCTTCCGGTTTTCGACGTGATGCACACAAGGAGCATGGCCGCCGTTGTTCTCCATCGCATGCCTTAGTGTTTTGTAGAACGCGGGGGCTTGCAGGGAGTTGAAGGGAAGCAGGGTGGCATGCAATGGGAAGAACTGTTGCATTACATCTACGCAACAGTAGAGGCCCTTCTGCGGGGCGATGTACCCTCATATGACTCACTGTTGCGAGAAACGAGCGACCTCATGCGAGTGCTCGTTGCTTTGCATAATAACCTAACAGCCTGTGGGTTGGAACAATCAAGCTGACGATGTTCCAACCCACGGGCTGTTACTGCTTCGGCTGCTGGGCAACCAGGTTAGTTCGTGTTTTGGGAGGGAAGTGAGAATGTTTCAACATTTTGTATCGCTGCTCTGTACCGTGGTGGAACACGTTGTGTATATCTGCATCTTTTCGGGCATCACTGCACCAACTATACGCAATAGAAGGTGCCCTGCTAGGGTATCCTAGGCGGCTTGCGCTCACGTAAATCAGTGCGTGCGTTGAAGCTTCCCTAATTTTTTTTCGTCTTTGCAACTGGACTTGCATGCCTTGCTACATTTTGCTGTAAAGATACCGTCACTTTATGTCCCGGCAACGTTGTGTCGATAAGCTCATCTTTCTGTGTTAGACCTAATTACAGCAAATGCTGATGTGAGTTCTAAAGCACCGTAGAACATCCTTGAGCAAGAAGCGAGTCTAAACTCATTTTCCTTTTTAGGACGGTTTACTCTCATGATAGTATGCAGCAGACTTGTACAGGATGCTGCTAGGCAAGGCCTTACTGGCACTGGCATGCAGGGTAACGGCAAGGTGGAGGGTGGTGTAACCATGCACGGAGCAGTCATTTATCAGGCTAGCCACCGTCGTTTTGCAGAGCATGGATGTTCTGGATTATACTTGTAGCATTTGTATATTCAGCTGGTACGCTCGAAGCACCAGCACTTCAGCGCTGTGCTTGGAAGCACGTTCTCCGCAGACTAGTGTAGATGAGTATCTGAGCGACTGCATCGGTACTATCTAAAACTAGGCATGGGATACGAGGAGTCGTACATTGTGGCATGCTCTTCGGTGACAACGGGAAGAACGGCGTTTTCCGCTTGCTGGTTCACCAACAGCAGTACCCTGCCTGTTCAGAAAAGCCCTTTCTTGATGGCTAGCATGCCAATCGCTTGACATAAAACAAATACAAATTGATTCGGCGGCACATTTGTCGGCAACGGAGCTGGCTAAAATCATGAAAAGACTCGCGCGGACCCTTGCACGTGCTTAGGGAGTACGTACCCAGATTCATCCGGTTACTTCACACGAATAATAACTGTAGCGAATACACCCAGCAGCGGTAGGAAGTGGCCCTCATGCGTGGATGCTTTGGGAAGCACGAGAACTTTTCAGGTTGTGTGCAGTATGTACATTACCACGATCCAGCAGCCGTACAAAGTTGTCTCGAAGGCCAGTGTATCTCTCTGAAATGCGTTACACGTGCACTAAATGCACATGAAACAGTGCGTGAGCGCCTATTTGTGGCATTCTAGCTACGGTAGGCTACGGAAACCCTATATTACGCTTGAGGAGTCCCGAACCGTGCGTCCGGTTATGCTGAGGTAATGTAAACTACGGTGCGTGTGCAGAACACCGATAGACTAAATATTATTTGCAGGAAGTCCGCAGTCTGAAAACGCGTGCATGCGTTGTTGCAGCTTTGGAAACAATGTTTGCGAATTTGGGTCTGATCCTTTGTAGTCGACTCTGCAGATCCGTCCGCGAGTAGACGGGGCAGGGAAGATGACCTGATATTTCTCTACCGCATCGACCTGGTATGCTGGTGGAGCAAAATTTTTGTCTGCGTTCAAGTCCATTCGCTTAGTACGAATACAAAATAGCTGGTTCAGTTATTGGGCAAGCCATATGTGCAGAAAGATGTATAGTACTAGTTGGGATCGGTTGCAATTGCCGCGTGAGAAGGATGAAGTGATAGAATGTGGTTAACTAAGCGTTTGTATGGCTCGCCGTATCACATTCCCGGTCCCACGTCCATCCGATAGGCTTCTCGAATTGATATAGCCAGCAACCGAGTATCATTGCCATGCACTCCGGAGGGTAATTCTAGGAGTCCTGCAGAGGGCTACAATGTGACGTAGTTCTTAGAGCTGCCGAAATGTTGTGGAAACCAGGCTGTTTAGTCGTGGTGTGCCGCTGCTGCCAGTGGCTGGCACTCTTTGTAGCCTACTTGTTGATAGTTCTCTGTTCGTGACTTCACCGCCCATGAGTGCAGTCGTGTATGTGGTAATACAGCAGTGATTTTGACTTGATTCGGGAAGAACTTGGGAGCAGCATTGAAGCTGGCTTGGCATATTCAGAGGCACGTGTGTAGGCGCCTGTGCAAGCATCAAGATCTTCATAATCCACAGGAACGCATGAGTTGCCTGAAGCGGGTGAAAGCAATGTTTAGGGTCCGTGTTCAGAGCATTTTTACTTTTTGTTGTTTATTTCAAGAGTTTGGTGATAAGCACTGATTGAATTGCGTCACATATACATACTTGACTCGGAAGCATCTCAGGGCGAGTGAAACGGTTCAAACATATGCTAGAGGGTGCCCCCCCATGTCCCTTGAGCCTTTCCCCTACGGGCGTGGGCTGCTGTGAGGTGATTTAGTTTGTGCGCGGAAACACGTAGAGGCGCGTTGTGCGTAGGATGTACCTTTGTCGTGTGTATAAACACTCCAGCGTCTTGATTCGTGCATTGAAACTGAAACGTTGACATTCAAAAAGGCCGTTCTCATAGGGAGCAGTGGGGCGCTTACACCAAATGCGCCGCATTGCCGTAGATATGGTGCTTCACAGAAAGTTCGTGCAGCAGCTTCTGTTGCCATTCTGGACACACCGATATTTTGACTGAGTTTACATTTTGGCGCAGAGATCAGCAGTGGGCCCTTTTAGTGTGGGAACGCATATCTGCAGGGAGCAATAGTGTGCATTGGTGTATGGTGTGTGGCAGTGCGTGTGGTCTATACGAACACGTAAATACTGTGATGTTGTGCAGCCTGTCTGTGAATGGCTTCTGTTCGAGCCGCTTACGTACTTTGATTCGGTTTGCGCTCCTTTGGTATTGTGGAGCACAGGCTTGCAGTGGACCCGTTGGGTGTGGGAACCGGCACTGCCGGGATAGCACATCTGTGCAATCACGACGCATGGTGGGGACCAGTGCATGGAATGAATAACATAAGCTGCGCACGGCTTGAGGTGTTGCCTGTTTTTACACAGGTGTGGATGGTGTTGTCTTCGTGATCTCGAGCATAAGCCAGCACTGGACAATTTGGGTATTGGACCGGACCCCTGCAGAGAGGGGAACAAAACGCATACACGGGTGTGCTATGGTAGACACAGTTGCATAGCGTAATACGGCCTGTCGGTGGTTCCAACCGCCTTGGCATTCTGCGGCACCGGCCAACATTGGGCATGTTGGGGATCATAATTATCTGTTTGGCTTGCCTACACACACAAATGTTTTGCGCTGTGTCCACATTCCGTGTGGCAATTACTGGGATTTCCGAACCGGGAAACGGACACCTGCTGAGACGACAACAAGGCGCCTTCACGGTATATGGTGCAAGGCAGTAGATCTGGAGTGTCACGGAAACTGAGTTTAGTGCTCGAATGCAGCCTGTCTGTGTACATCGGGGGTTTCAGCTAGATTTCCAAGGCGGAGGACAGATCAACGTTGGACCAACTGAGCATGCAGAAGGGTACCTGCAGAGAGACAAACGTGGTCTTTTACTGTGTATGAAGCGTGAAATTATATCTTTTACCTCGTCCGCGGTGAATAGCGGAGCCTGGAGCAGCCGATCTGTTCCCGCCGATGGTTAAAGCTACCATCGCATTCTAGAGAAGAGGCGCGTACTGTAATCAGGAACTATGAAAAGGGAATTATCGCGCAAAGCAGCAGAGCCACGAATGTTCATTGTGTATGGTGAGTAGCAATAAGGGTCTCTATAGACGTCGAGTGCGTCCGGTCGCTGCCCTGGCCGGTCTGTAAGCACTTGTACTTCGTGCCGTTCACGTACATTCGAGCACTACGCTGGACAGGGCCCGTGACTCATGCACGATTATATCTCCAGAGAATTCAGCAAGCGCTTTGATGGCATATGGCGTGTGGTAGTAGATGCGCTGTTGCACAGAAAGTCAGTTGGGTTGTCCGATGCTGGCTTCCTGTATACACCGGAGGTTTGAACTGCTTTTGCACTCTGCAGCACAAGTGGGTATTGGACTTGCTGAGTATGGAGGAGGATATTTGCACGGAGAGCGACAAGGGGTGTTGATTGTGTAAGGGTTGTGACGTTTGATTTGACGTTTCATGAGAGGTGCGTAGGGTGGCCCCTTTCGCCTGTCTTTGCAAAGACATTGTTTGAGCTACGCCCGCATTTCGGAGCGTAGGCCATGATTAGACCAGTCGGGTATCGGAACAGAGAGACAAATGAGGTGCGCTGACGGTGTGCGGTGTGGTTTAATGGATGTGGCGTGCCGCAGAAGGTGATTGGGAGGGTAGTCTACTGTGGTATGCCTGTGCATACGTTCTGGCTGAGTTGTTCCCGTATGTGGGAGCAGCGGTACGCATGGATTTTGTTCAGAAGGTGAACACTCGTTTGAGCAGACAGCAACAAGAGGGGTTCACAATTTATGATGTATGGCAGTGGGTGCGCTGCTTCACAGAAGGTGTGTGCGGTGGCCATTCTGGGTGGCCTTTCCTCACAGGAGGTTTGCGCGGCGCCCGCATTTTGGGGCAGAGGCTCACATTGATCAGTGTTGAGTATAGGTCAACAGTGGACACGTCAAGTACGGGAAATCATATCTGCAGAGAGGTCAGCAAGCGCTTTGATGGCATATGGCGTGTGGTAGTAGATGCGCTGTTGCACAGAAAGTCAGTTGGGTTGTCCGATGCTGGCTTCCTGTATACACCGGAGGTTTGAATTGCCTTTGCACTCTGCAGCACAGGTGGATATTGGACTCGCTGAGTATGGAGAAGGGTATTTGCACGGAGAGCGACAAGGGGTGTTGATTGTGTAAGGGTTGTGACGTTTGATTTGACGTTTTATGAGAGGTGCGTAGGGTGGCCCTTTTCGCCTGTCTTTGCAAAGACATTGTTTGAGCTACGCCCGCATTTCGGAGCGTAGGTCATGATTAGACCAGTCAGGTACTGGAGCAGAGAGACAAATGAGGTGCGCTGACGGTGTGCGGTGTGGTTTAATGGATGTGGCGTACCGCAGGAGGTGAGGAGGGTAGTCTACTGTGGTATGTCTGTGCATACGTTCTGGCTGAGTTGTTCCCGTATGTGGGAGCAGCGGTACGCATGGATTTTGTTCAGAAGGTGAACACTCGTTTGAGCAGACAGCAACAAGAGGGGTTCACAATTTATGATGTATGGCAGTGGGTGCGCTGCTTCACAGAAGGTGTGTGCGGTGGCCATTCTGGGTGGCCTTTCCTCACAGGAGGTTTGCGCGGCGCCCGCATTTTGGGGCAGAGGCTCACATTGATCAGTGTTGAGTATAGGTCAACAGTGGACACGTCAAGTACGGGAAATGATATCTGCAGAGAGGTCAGCAAGCGCTTTGATGGCATATGGCGTGTGGTAGTAGATGCGATGTTCCACAGAAAGTCAGTTGGGTTGTCCGATGCTGGCTTCCTGTATACACCGGAGGTTTGAATTGCCTTTGCACTCTGCAGCACAGGTGGGTATTGGACTCGCTCAGTATGGAGAAGGGTACTTGCACGGAGAGCGACAAGGGGTGTTGATTGTGTAAGGGTTGTGACGTTTGATTTGACGTTTTATGAGAGGTGCGTAGGGTTTCTCCTTTTGCCTGTCTTTGCAAAGACATTGTTTGAGCTACGCCCGCATTTCGGAGCGTAGGCTATTGTGACAAGAAAGTTTTAAGGTTTAGGTTTTAAGGTGCTTTAGTCAAGCGGTGTTTACTTGTGATGTATTGCTATTTGCATTGCTCGATCACTATTTGCAAGAAATTGCTTGTGCGAGCAATTAATGGAGGGGATGTGATGTTCGCTGAGACACGGCCGAATAGCAGTTTGCAGCATCTTTTCTGTATGCAACAAGCTCTGGTAAATCGCGACCTGGCAACCGTTATCTCATCCTAGATCAGCATTTTCACAGAACAGACGAGAATAAACAGGAGGTGCGAACGTCCCTTGGAAACCGTGTATTCGCTGAAGAAAGAATTAGCTTTCCCTCTGTTGTAGCCAACGCATTGCCATTACCTGGCATGTGTGAGTACTGTAATGGTGTATCTGTTTGGTGACGGCAGGCACCGGTTACATAGAAGTCTTCCGTTTGTGGCTATGCCAGAAGGGGTGCCGAATATGCTTTGACATGTTCAATACATGCCTACCTGCCTGGAGGTGAAGGCATGAAGCCATGCTGATTGCCAGCTTCTAGCGGTTCTGTTGCAGTGCACGCAATATGAAAGCTTCTGTGAGATATTCGTCCGCCTTACACTATCAGCAAAGCGGGCCAGCCGCCTGTAATTCTGCAGCGCACAGAAAAAGTGGAGCGCTGGGCGTCAATGCAAGGAAAACTGCCCCACAAAGACACTTGTGTAGTTAACCGTTTCAGTCGAATTGGACAATGCCTTTCAGTTCAATGACTGTGGTGCGCACCTGACGGGTGGCGTTTACAGTTTTAAATGCACCGTATGGGTGGCGTAGAGGACTCCCTGCTGATGTCTCCGGTTACATTTGACCGTATCGCCGGTTCCTTACATCATGGAAACCGTGACAGACTGTGTTTGCTCTATCTTACAGCGCTGAAATGCAAGTAATGTTTAGCTTTCCATTTTACGTTAGCCACTGCAGCCGCTTCCAGGGGTGCTTACGTTTCTCCACATCGTGTGGGCGCTTGCTATGTTTGGACGCATTTTAATTTTGGCTCCACCCACAGCCTCTGCCTTCCGAAAATATGCCATCCCCTCCGTCAGCAGTTTGGTACCGCTACAAGCCAGTTAAGGACAATTTTTTAGGAGGCCCTGTAGTAATCGCAGGAAAAACCGGCTTTCTCCTAAAGTATGTTTGAAGTGATTGTTGGGCTAACAGAGGTAACCGGGGTTGAAAAAAACGTAACAGCAGCGGAATTTCGAGTGTTTTACAAACACGCTCGTAAATTTCATCTGCAGTAAGTACGTACTTCTTTTTCGCGGTTCCTTTTACTGCCAGCGCATCCGAAAGGAAGCTCAATTCCTGAAAGCCTGCGCACGGACTTTCAAAAATGTAGTCTACTACCAAGCGAAAACGTTGTTTGCCGTTGATGACATCGACTCTCGAGATAAGACTCCCGACGAAAGTATTTTTCTTAACATAGTCTCAGTCGCTTCAGTGCATTGCCACTTTGCCGAATACAGCCTTAAACCGAAACTCCTCAAATTTTGGGTTTTACATATTCGAATAAGGCGCTGATGATTTGGGGTGTAGAGCGTAGTGTTTAGGGTTAGGGTCGGCGTATAGGGCTTAGCTTTCAGCACGCACGCTTAAGTTTTAGGGTTTAGGACCGCAGGGCATAGTGTCTAGCGACTAGCCATCTAACGTCAGCCAGCTTCTGAAAATGTAGGATTGAGGGGTTTAACGCTTACTGTTTAGGGGTTAGCTTAGGCTTTTGGGTTAAGGGTTTCGGGTTTAGTGTCGAGGTTTTGCGAAACTCAGGGTGCGCATGAGCCCATTCAGGGTATGTTGTAGTTCCCATATGCAAAGCCCACTTTCCTAATTAAGGGGTGGCGCCCTTTGCACTGAGGCGCTGCACTGTGAAGGTAGCAGGCTCCTTTGTAACAAGAGGAACCATTGTGAAGCTGCCAACCAAAAGTGCCAGCAGCTCACTAACGAATAAACAAATTGAACAGTGCAGGGCTGGCTGTCAGCAACGTCCATAGAGGAACATGGTTTGATGTTTGGCTCTCAAAACGAGCAGACAGGTGCAGGCTGCTTCAGTTGTGGCAACAGCACCTGATATAATCTCCAACCTCTCCGTGCAACGGCTAGTTTCCGACAACGCAGTACACTTCCTCATTTGTCTAAATCTTGTCTGGAATATCGTCTGTTTCTGTGTGATCACCGTATCGCTGCGAGCTCTGGAGGCCGAGTAACCACGGAATGGTGGCCGCCCGCTCCCTTGCTGTTGCTGCTGCTGCTGTCGATGCTATCGACGGAATACTGACATAAAGCCCGCCCGAATAACCTGCTGCAACAGATTTTGCATCCCTATCATCCACAGTAGGAGCACTTGGGCGCAGCAACAGCACCAACAACAGCACCAACTAGAGCAGTAACAGCTACAGCAGCACCATCACAAAGCCTGCAGCAATACTGGCAACTCGCAGCAGGAACGTCTGTGGCAATAACGGCAGAAGCAGTACTGGCAGCAGCAGCAGCGACAGTAGCAGCAGCTACAGCAGCAATCGGCTGACTGTCTTCGGTGTAAGCATTTGTAGACGGTTGGGGGGGCATAGCAAGGGGGAGCGCCCGGACACGTCCTGAGAGAAGGCTAAAGCCCAACTACATACACTTCGTGTTGCCGCTGCTGCTCACCGGTTCAAGCCCCTAGAGGGTCCGCCGCAGCTGCAAACTTTTTCTTCCTCAGCGACGGTCTTCAGCTGCTGCCGGTTGCTGCTTCTGTTTTTGTAACTGCAGCGGCTGCAGTATACTGATCCGCACCAAGCGCTTCAGAGGAATCATCAGCAACAGCCACAGCAGCAGATGCAGCTAGAGGCACAACCATTCGTAGGCACATCGCAGCAGTAGCCTTCTGGGCGTAACACCTGCAGGAAGCGTTCATCCGAACACCTAGTGCCGCACCCGTCCACAGCACACACCCCAGGGGGACTCACAGGGAAGCAACTGCTGTTGCGGCTGCAGCGGCGGCAGCAGCAAAAGAAGCAGAAGCAGTAGAAGCTGAAGGTGCGCCTGAAGGGACTAGTGACCCTTCTGACGCTGCAGATTCAATGCCAGCGTTGGTTTGTGCTGTGCTTCCGCTTTTGTGTGCGTTGCCGCTGCAGCTGCCTTGCTGTTCACTGACTTATGTGTTTCCGTAGACGTGAACCCTTCCACTGAGTTTATTCCAGCAAGGCAGGCTGTACGTTCCCGTGCACAATGCACTCAAGACCGCTTCAAGGGGCCCCCAATAAGTCTGTTGATGGTCGCGTCAGCAGTCGCAACCGCGGTGCTCCCTGCACCACGTGCACACAGCAGCCGCAACAGCAGCAGCAGCAGACTTGCCAACAAGACTGGCGAAGAGAAAAGGTGGTATATGCCCTTCAAATGGAAAATGGAGAAGTGCAGCACGTAGCGAAGTACCCAAAACTTTGTGTGTGAAGTTTACATAGGGTGGGATTCACAGCGCCTGCCTGTGCGCAGTTGAACAAGTCTTGGACGGACGCTTCCCCTGGGATTAAACGGGTCCCTTACAGCTTCTCCTTCGACTTTGGCAGCTCTTTCGAGTTGCTTCTTCTCAAGAAGCAGCAGGTGTATTTTCAGCCGCTGTTTCCGCAGCAGCTGCGGCAGCTGCTTGGGCTGCAACCTGGTTGCCGCTAGTTGAGGCAGGCCCCGCGCTGGGTGGCCTTGGAAGACTTTTTCTGGAAGGGGGTTCTGCAGGTTCATCGGCAGGGGGCCCCTCTTGCTGCGAGTTTGGGACCCCTAAGGGTGCTGCCCAGGAGGCGATTAGTCGACGGGTGAGAAGGTTTTGATTCTGGCAGGAGGGGCAGCAAGAGTGTTCCTATAGGCCTTTATTGGGTTCCCCGTGTGCCTCTGCTTACCGCTTCGCTTCAGGGGCTTCTGAAAATACTTCTCCTGACGCCACTTCTGTTTCGTCGAACGAACATGCCAGGGCGGGCATGTGGAGACTCCCGATCAAGCATGCTGGAACGGAGGCCCCCCAAAAGAGCGGCTCAAACGGGGCGGCCTCAGCGGCACCCCCCCCAATTCTTCCTTGTTCAGCACCGGTGGGGGGCCTCCCATTCGTTGGGCCAGTTGGCGGGCCCTTGTCGGAGGGCCTCTGTGAGAAACATCTCTTTGCTTGCCAGCAAAGAGAGCTTGGGGCTCTGGGGATCTCAGGGCCCTCGGGAAAGGACCTCAGTCTCACCAGTGCGCAACAAAGACCAACCTTGCCCTGCGACTTGTGTCCCCAACGACAACACAAACGCAGTCAGAAGTCACCTAGTGATTTTAAAGTTGAGATCCCGATTCCCCTCACACGATGGGGTATCAAGAGCTGGGACAAATAGAGGGATTGCAGGCCGTGGTGATTGATAATGATAGAACGCTCAGACCCTCTTTAGTCCTGAGCCCGCTCTGTAGAATATGGTAATTCGCTTCATACTTAAATAACTTATATTTCGCTCTAGCTTCGATCAATGGCCAGTAGAGGTATGTATCTGTCTGTGGGCATCCTCCGTTGTTCCCCATTGCAACGCCCTGACGTTCTTTCCTTATCTGATTGCGTCAAGCTGAGTAATACTGTGCCGGATGGTGTTACCGCTACATCGTTGTTTAGGAAAACAAGTTACCCCAAAACTTCAAAATAGTTCGATTATTGGTTGACAAGATAAAAAGGAATAGTTCTGCCGTCCCCACACACCCTGGCAAGGCGGCCCCACATTCTGGGGCTGGGGCTGGGAAGGGGACAGTCCAGCATGTT